>JAUYWG010000031.1:2321011-2357997 GCA_034779775.1 Enteromius afrohamiltoni
AGGGTGTACAATAATACACCTTTTTATATGTATATAATAATAATAATAATAATAAATAAAAAAGACAGCGCCCAACTTTAAAGACCTTGATCATTTAAAGCAATGGTATAAATACAGTGCACACACTAACAGAACGCTGGACAATAATATAGTCACTGCTAACTTTACAGATTATTATTGTTCCAAGTGTAAACAAGCCTTAATTGCCCTGTATCTTGAATTTCATGTTTCCAAAATCTTCAAATTTTCCAAAAATGTGTCTTGTACAAATGAACAAGCTCAGGAGACAATCACACTGATCAATCAGTCGAGTGAGGAATTACTAAAAATCGGCAAAACAATATTAGCAAGAATCATGTAATACATAATTTATTATATACAGATAATTGTTTTTTTTAACAGCAACAACACACTTTATGAGTCCAAATACTGTAGTTACAGAATCTACCACCAGGGGCAAACAGAACCATGATACCCCGTTAAACTCTGTACCTCTAACTTCCAGCAGTCCTACAGTACCTAATCCATCATCTATTCATGTATTGGTTCCATGCATTAAATCTCCTTCATTGTCCGTCTGGATTAAGGTCTTATCACGCCAACATATGAAGCCAGAGATCTCAGGGCAATTTAAAACAGTTTAAAGCATCTGATTAGATGAGCTTTTTGATTACCGAATCACTTCCTTTGTAGCAAGGAAGATGAGAGCACAATAAGCCAAGATCCAATTGGAAAATAATTATATGGCGATGAACTTCAAGCAGACATTTCGCTTCCAATACAGAGATTGAACAAGATGAGCTCTATTAGAAAACCTGTGCAATCTCTGGAGATTCAACTGACATTTTGTTAGTTCATTAGCATGCTCAAAAACAATTACTTAGCAAAGAGTTAGATGCATCTCAATGCAAACACAAAGCGTCTGTGCCTGGTGAAGTGGGCTGCTCTGTTTCTGGAAGGTGCTGGACTGCCTGTTAGTATTCATGTCCTGCATGCTGGTCTATCTGTGCAACTGCATTAGACTCGGAACACAATTAGTGCCGTTAGACTGCACGACTGAACTAGTGTGTGAACAAGTGACAGTACTGCAATCTAACTGGCAACACACACACACACACACGATTACATTAAGCCTGATTTGCATTGAGGGCGAGACTGTTAAAGTGTATGAAAACTGCTTTAACAACAGTAATTTGGTTTAGTACGCTTCACAGATGCGGCTTGCTCCTCATCTTGCCATAGGTTTCTGCAATTGTTTTAGGACAAATGATTAAGTCTATGTTCTGTGAAGTGGGGTACTGAAGGTCAGAAGTTGCAGATACATGTTTAATGACTAGTTGGAGTCACAGAGCTGCTGAATTATCAGAATGAAGACATATTTGAGGGTTAATGACAGGATCCTCGTTTTTGCCCTGATGTGTGAGATATTGATTTCATTTTCTGCACTCAAACTAAAAATGCAATTCATACATGGAATGATTTGAACATACCTCCTCATGTAGATAATTTAATTTATGGACTAAAATTCATATCGATTTTTTTGTGGGGAAACTAAAATCAAAAAGAAAAAAGAAACAAAATTTCTAACAGTGACAGCCAATCAAAATCCATCTGAGCAGAAAGAGAGAGGCAAAAAGGAAATACAGCAGGACCCCTGAAGACCCTGAAAGTGCTGTAATCTATATGTATTTTAGAGGTCTCAGATTTTGACAGCAGAAGAATAATTTAGACCGTAAAGTCTCATGTGGTGCAACTCCACATAAGCTTAATATTTAAGAAAAAATAAATAAATGCATGCCACATGACATTTTCTAAAAATAAAATAAAATTATAAACATTATAAAAGTTTATCAAAGCCATATGTAACATTCACTTTTTATCTCTCTCTCTCTCTCTTTACTTTATTGTTGACACTCTCATTTGTCATTGACCCTCAAATCACTTGGGAAAACAACTGAATCATTCATGCTGGGTATTTCACCACCACAAGAGTGCCTGGTTTGAATTCAGTTGTAAGTGCACTCCAAGGGAACAACAGAAACAGACTTGAGGCAAACAAGTATATCACAAATTAATCAAATTCTTGCATCAAAAGGCAGCAAAACAGCTTCAAAATGAAGCAAAAACCAACATGACTAATGAATACAGCAGTTTATGTGACTCCAGAAGGTTTATAACAGCATTGCTTTCCAGGCATGCGCTCCGATATGGAAAACTGGAAGCGTTGCCTTAAAAAGAAAAGCATTTGGCTTGGCTCCCGAGAAATGCGGCCAGCCTGGCGTAGCCGAGCAGTCTGATAAGAGAGTGAGGTGCATCATTTCTTTAGTTATTACCACTGTGTACACTTCAGCAGCAGGTCATTTATCTCCATCTAAAGGTGCTGAGAGGAAGGTGAAGCCAAAATGGGTTTTGGCACATCCTCTCAGAGAGAACGTTAGCAAAGGAGGTGAAGGGGAGGAGGAGGAGAGAGTAGTGGTATTATTGGTTTTACGATGTCATTTCCTACAAAGCTGCCAGACTGCCATCTCCTCTTGGACACCTCAGTTACAGGAAACATTACGAACGAACAGGAAAGGGAAGAAAAGAGGGTTATTTTTACTAACCTCAGTGGTACCTGGATGGGTCTTTATGATAAGAACCAAGCTAAATAAAGGGGAAAACCCATCACCTGGTTTTGCAAATTACTCCTTCATACAGAACTGCTCCTATTCTTTTTGTTCCATTAGCAGCAGAACAAAGTAGCCTATTTGGTAGATACGCAAATACAAAGACAAACAAAAATCTGGGTAAACGTGCTGGAAAACAGATCTCCTGCTGACAAACCTTCATTTAGTTTCAACAATGAAAGACTGTTAGAGAAAAATGGTTTATACAGACAACTTCTTTGACCTTGAGTGGCCAGGCAGAACCGGCTGAAGACTCTCCTCTCATAAATAAGTTAAGACATCTAGACTATCCATCGACAGGCAACAAATTGCTATGAACGTCACACTGGAAAACCTCAATAAGTCTCCATAATTAGCTTACGCAGAAACCATACACCCTGGCATTAAAAAGATTTCTGTTCCAAGTTACTGTTTACTGTTAGTTGTTTACTAAGAAAAGAAGGCTGGAAGGAATAGTTACAGTGGGAAATATGAGGCAGATAAATCATCCTGTGTGTACTTTGGCTGATCAAGACTTGCATACTTTCCTACTACATGTAGATGAAAGCACTAAAATTTGTTATAACATTCTAAAATGTTTTCATTTCAGATTTGAAAAAAGCACTCTAAAAGTACCCAAATGACATACTACTCCTGCAAAGATTTGGACGTGTGCAACCATTGGACACTTAAATGTCCCATGAGCCCACTGGAGAAGAGCTGTGAATGGCAGTGAAGCAACTCAACTGATGCTCTTAACCACATAGCAATGACAACATGATTGATGTTATGTGTCCAGATTGCCTTTCTAATACACTTATTCATTCTATATAGAACATAACTGTCTGCTTATTTATAGTAAGCATTTCGGCAAAGCAGCATCCTGGTATCTAGATACTGCACTGCCCATGAAAAACAGTGGAATATATAGTAGGTAGAAAGAGGAAAAAAAACAAAACAAAAGGAAAATGGAAAGTAGGAAGGAAATAGAAATCAGTAATACTGCAAGGAAGCTGGAAAATATAAAGTAGGAAATGGGAAGGAAGAGAAAAGGATTTAGGAAGGACAGAAAAAGACAAAATGACAGAAAAAGGACAGGGACAGAAAAATTAACTAGAAAAAGGAAAGCAAGGAGGAGAAAAAAAAAGTAGCAAACAACGAGAAAGAAAAAAGAAGAAGGGAAAGAGGAGGCACATAAGAAAAACTAAACAATGAGAAATGAACCAAAAGCCATGGTCAAATCTGTTTCTTCAGTTAATTAAATAGCAGCTGTGAACACACGGTTAGTATTTCAGACGCGTGTTAGCGCCACTAGTTTTGTCTTTCATCGTTTCATTTACTTTAACGGCTAAATATTTTACAATCCAAAAATCACGACGTTAATGCACTAGACCTTATCACACATAAATGTGCTATTCTTTTGTCCATGTCTTCCAGGCATTATAGGAAAGGGAAGTAAACTCAGCTAAAGGACAGAGATACGGACAAGTGTAAACAGCTCTACTGTGGTAGAATGACTCACGGCCCTGAGGGGAAAGCAGTCTTGTAGTCCTAGTGACGACGGCTGAATGGAATCAGAATGAACTGCTAGTGCAAGTTTGATGACCATATCAGTTACTGGTTGACATCAGTGAACATCAACTGAGCTACAGCTTATCGACCCTAGCATGAAAAGACTTAATTATTTGAATTTAGGTCTCCACCAAATTTCAATATCGGTGCATCTGTGATATTTTCTAAAGGTTTTCTCCTTTTCCTGTTCAAGTAATTTTAGGTTTCCCGGGTGCAGTGATTTCACAGTCAGCAGAAAAAGCTCTGAGACACACAAAGCAAGCATTAATAAGAAGGTAGGACGCCGTTTACAGCAACAAAGAAATTCAGTGCAAAAAACAAATTTGTTTGTGTCCCCACAGGCAATGTGTGATCATGTTCACCTTGCCTCAGACTGGTATCAAAAATGAGCTGCCAGCTCTTGCTAATTTAATTTGTAAATCATAAAGATAAAGCAACAAGCTTCTTAGGATTTATCAGTAATTAACAATTACGCATTTATTTAAATACTTTGGTATAAAAAATTATTATTATTATTATTATTGTTATTACTACTACATCCTCCTTTTCGGTCTAACAGTCATTAACTGTAATAGCTGCAGATGCAGTTTGAAAGTAGGTTTATTTAAATGAGCAAATTGATCATCATTAAAACCAGGCTTTTTAGTTCACTTAAATGTTGCAAGTGTTGCTAAAAAGATACAGTGAATTCATTGCAAACATTAAATCCAAATCAATCTCACTTGTTTTAACCAAGCTGCTTTGTGGTATTCGTTGACATTAAGACACCATATCAGTGTGTGACTTCTGTGTCAGATCTGCTCTAAAATTCACTCCAGACTTCAGTACCCCTTCGAGAGAACAACGGGTTCAAGGTAGCAAAAAGAGATGCAGTTTGACCTCATATTTCATGTTTTTTTTGCAGCAAATATTTTGGCACAGCCTTCCATGCCTCCTTCCAAAACTCCATTGGTAATAAGCAATGAACTGCAGATAAAAACTTTCGAGATTTGAAGCAGTCCCTAAAGTGCTCCCTTCAGTTTCTCAGTGCAGGGTTTAAATCACCAAATCAATTCTGTTCATGCGCTCTAATGCAATGCACGATTCAAACTGACCCATACAGCAACAAACATATTTACAACTAGTTGGAGTTACTTAAGATACTTAAAGTTAATACAATTATAAATCATATTTGCTTAAAATATTACCTATACATCTGAAACATCCCAGAATAAGCTGACACATGATTGAACGCCCTCCCAAATGAAACTGATTTTACTTTTTAAATGTCTGTTCAGCTGAGTGCAACATCAGATGTTTGGGTCTCACCTACATATAGCTTGTTAACGGACTCGCACAATACTTTCCACATTTCTGCACAGGCAAAAAATAGACAGTGATATTGACTAAACGCTTATGCCAGTCACTTAGCCAAAGAGCCTGCGTCTACAGCCAGGCCTTCTTTGCATTGAAGTGCTTAGGCAATATGCGCCCAGCCAGAAACCATGTGCTATTGTGGATGCGTCTGTATGGCTTTGGCAGACCGTAGCACCAAGCTCCGACATCTCTAAACAAGAGACACAGATGTGCAGTTGAAGTACTGCTAAGGCTCACTCTATGCCGGCTCTGTCAGGATTGAAACACAAGTCTTAGTACTATTGATAATCCAGAGTACCTCTCCAACAGAACAGGCAGACAGCCGAGCAGACAGAAATCTATTTCACAGAACATGCTGGCATTGGATCAACTCAATAGCTACATGGATTTTCATAAAACTATTTTACTTGGCTTTCACTGATATCAGAGGAAATAAATGAGGCATAGATGGAGAGAACATAAACTAGTGGGAGTCGTGTGGTTGCAAAATAAAAGTGCACCAGGCTACAAGTATCAAAGTCATTAAAGAATCCATCAAACTGAAATTGGAGTACTGTGGCTTTCAGCCCATGATAGAGCATCAATGTGAGTGAACATCAAAAAGTTGATTAAAATTCACCCTTAGCAGATATTTAAAATTTACAGCACTACTCTTTTGGGAAAACAAACCAAAAATATTTATGAATCGCGCTACACGAGACAGATTTCCGTCCAATCAAACAGCATCTACAGTAGCTTGTGATCAAAGAACAGGATACATCGTTATTTTTGGTTTTGTTCCCCCGAAGAATACTACATTAGTGAATTGTGTCAACGTTTAGGACTGCACAAGGATCTGGAAGACTTTAAAAGAGGTCATGATTTCCTGAACGCAATCCACTTAGTGCTCAAAATGAGTTGTCGTCCAATGATGAAATCTGCATGCTCATGAATAATCTTGAATTATAAAGTGCAGACTCTACGTAAATAAGAGAAGCATTGTGCAGCGGTGAGAGTTTTAAACAGGACATTGCGAGAATGTGACTAACTATGGATGAGTGACATCTTGTTAATGGTGTCAAAAATGTCAACATAGATTAAGGTTAGCACAGCCTCTTTGATTTGATTTTGAAACTGGGCCTGTTTTGAACAACTCGCGTCTGTCCACCAACCACAATGCTGTTAAATAATGATGCAGGGTAAAGCTCAAACTGTTGTTCTGTCAGTAGATGTAAAGCAGCTGCACCTTCAAAACATACCAAAAAAAAAAAAATAATATAATATATATAAATATAATATAATATATAATATATAATATAAAATATTTAATATAATATAAAATATTTAATATAATATAAAATATTTAATATATAATATAATATAATACAATATAATATAAAAAAATATTATTATAGATATATATATATTATATAATATATATATATGGTCCTCTGGTCTTTTGGAAAGATATACACGATACATCTTGTATATCTTTCCAAAAGACCAGAGGCATTAGAAATGCATTGCTGAAGTTTAAAATGTTTTTCTTGAGCGACTGAAAATGTTTCCGTTTGTTCTTCACATTTCGCATTAAATTGCTCTGTGAATTAATTCTAAACATGCTGCCAGTTTTTAAAATATCTTTTGTTGAAAGATACATCAGTGCCAAGCACTTTGCACCCAGAGAGAGAGCACAGGAAAGGACATTTATTTTTAATCCTATGGTGCGTTTATAATAAACGTCAAATCAGCACTTACCACTACCAAGACACCAAGCACGTAAAATATTTTTATGTGAGAGTTGAATTTATTTTACCATGTTACGGTTGGTATTAATTGTTTGTCTTAAGTAAATTGCTAACAGTAATTTGTATATAGATATTCGGTTATGTCTATATTGCATTTCTAGTTGATTAAACGGAAAAGACTTGAGCTTAAATATATACAGCTCTATCACAACACTGGCCATCTTGAGTATCGAAACCATATTTGATGTGCTATGTTTAGTGTACCAATAAAGGAAAATAAACCTCCCAAGTTTCATTAAAAACATCATTCATCAACACCGACATAATGCCAGTGCGCTACAGGTTTGATAATTAGTGATGGTTTTCTGGGTTTGGAACAAAAGGAGGGTGACAATTTGAATCTTTGTTTGAAATATCCAGTTTTATTTAAGTATTTCCAGGTGGTGAGAAAGCAGCATGATACATGTTAGAAAAAATAAAAATAAAACTGTCTGCAAACCAAATCCACCAAATAAACAAGTATTGTTTGCTGAGACAAGTCTAAATGGTCATTAAAACAAGTGCATATAAAACCCATGTCAAATGACCCGACTTCAGACTGACAGACAAGTGACAATAGAAGCAAACTTGATTTAGTTATCAAATTTGCCTAGTGTCACAATGACAACTTACAGGGCTCAGAGCCTGAATGAAACTTCCCGCCAGCAAAGCAATTAGTTTTATCATGACGTTCTGTGTTAATGTGCAATATTAAGGATGCTAATCTATGTAATTATATTTTTCAGCAGTCACATGGAGCAATAGCAGAGTGTAAGAGGCATTCAGCCTGGTAATTCTATAAATATAAGACTAATGTCTCCTGTTTGCCCTTGAGTCTATGTTTCTTTGAGGACGGTTTTAATCAATACCAGAGCTATGAAAGGATTCAGATCAGTTTGAAAAGAGGTAACCCAACCCCTCAAGACAAGGCTTACCCAGGATGAGGGAGCACCGCCTCACTCAGAAAGAGAAAACCACTACCTGCCTACATAGCAATCAGAAAGCCACAGAAAGGAAGACAAATAGCATGAAAGTTAATCGTCCTCTCTGCCTTCCCATTCTTCACAGCATTGAACACTTCTGTATCTGCAGTTCTCATGATGGAAGAACCAGGCACTAAATATGCTATATGGTACCACAGCTTTTAAAAAGTTACTACTTTAATAATAGATGTTGGATCACATATCTGCAAGTGAGAATAACCCTTTTCCCTGAAAAATTAAAATGATTGTCCCTACTGTAGAAGAGAGACCAAATAACTGTCAAAAAAGTTAATCTTGCATTTTACTCCATTTTCCATTCTCTCAAAATTGAATAATAAAGTTGCAAAAGTTTTTTTTTTCCCCTTCATTAGCATTTTCTCATTTGCTGCGGCATAAATGTTTTCCAAAGATGCACCAGATCAATCTTGTGCAAAGTGAGCAGTCCAGATGCAGAGCTTTTTCCAGAGGCAGTACTGTTCAAAAATCAGAACAGGCAATGTTGAATATAAGCCACGTATGAGAGTCCATGACCTCACATGCCACTCATCTCCACTGCAAGAAAATTGTTCTGTTCAAAAACTCTTTAAAAGCAGCAAACAGAAATGTAGCTGCAGACAGCTTTAACAGATGTCCATTAAGAATGCATGTCAGTTCAAAGACAGCTCTACGGTTGTCAAGGTAGCAAGACGGCCATTAAATCACCTGGTTCCATTACAAAATCAATTACTGCAGTGTGCTTGCATGGTCTCACCGGTCCCTCTAATGGCCAAATAACAACGGAGACACTACTGCAAGGTCAGTCCTGCTGTGCTGATCCAGACAGACTGAAATCTTCATCAAGAGACTGCTAACAGCTCCTTTCTCAGAGTGCTTCCCCCATAAACATACATTGTTTTGAACAAATAGCCAATTAAAACTCTGATGCAACCCACAAATGGACCAGCTGACCATGTTTTCAAAAAACATGGTCATGGTTTGACCAAAGTTTGGTTTGATAAAAGCAAAGCGGTAAATAATGATCACACCGGGTGTTCAGGCAGTGTTCTCGAATAGCCAAGGTCACCTCAAATTCTCTCAACATGTTTCCACTAGAATATCATTTTTGGAAACTACTAACACTGACGTACAGAATAAAACAACAGACATACACCTATACTCAAACCTTTATCATCAAATATGGCGTCTACAATTTCCTTAGCTTCTGAAACTATTCTATAACAAGTCCGTAATCCAAAAACGTGTGTAGAAACCAATTTCTACAACAAAATGTGTTTTAGTTAAAAGGTTACCTTGTGCTGAGGTGGGCAGCCAGTAGCCAGGCGCTGCAGGTGCTCAGAAGTGTGGCTGCAGGACAGCAGGTCTGAGCAACAAGCAGAGCGGCCGAGCCTCTTCATCAGCGACGAGATGATGCTGCAGCCACAGCCGCACATTGACTTGCTCATCAGAGACCAAAAAGAAATGTTGAACGAGGAGAAGACTAATGACTCAAGCCCAGGTGAAAGAGAGGTTCTCAGCAATCAGCGGCCCTCACTTTGAAGGAGCGTGCTGTCAGCTGAAGTGACAGACTGGTAGCGGAGTCACAAGTGGTCGCGTCAGAAGAGCAATTTCCAGTTCCTGAAGGAAAACTGCCATGGAAAGTAAAGTTTTGTCAGAACCAAAGGATATCACAGGTCACTCTCTCCTCAATTGTTCCCGGGACCTCTACAGTTGAGAAGACAACATGGTGAGAGTTCACCTGAGGACAGTTATCCAGATCGAGTCTTCCACCCTTCAGTATTCAGTAGTTCAGGGTTAAGATGATACCTGTGCGGCTCCTGCAAGTGCCGGAAGCTTAGCCATGCCTGTAATGCAGAGTCTGAAGATGCAGCAAATCCTGCAGGTGGGTGATGATCCTCAGATTGCTCCGGCACAGGTAGTCAGAGAGACTCTCTCTCTCTCTCTCTCTCAAACAGGCCAAGCTTACCCTCCCTGCACTTCCCTCAATTGCATGCGATGAAGCTGCATCTCTTCCTTCTCTCTCCCACCCCCTCCCTTGCTCTCACACAGTCTGCTCTTCTGAGCATCTCGATGAACAGCAGCTCTGGAAGCTCCTCCCTCCGTCTCTCCTCCAAACACTAATCTCGATAGGAGGGCTGCCTCCAGTTACAAGCCAGTGTCTGGATTTGTAGTTTAATAGGTTTATAGAGTGATCAGCATAACATACTACCACAGGACTACTCGTATTGCTGCAGTATGCAGACTTTGTATTAACAAATGTGCAGTATACCATCAAGCACAACCCTGGTTGAATTGTCATATCTAACAATTCAATGTCCTCGCCTTTTCATTTTCTGTGTGACGAATACACCAGCAGCTATAACAGATTGCATAACTTCTTTCATGATTCATTATTTGAGTGGACAGCCAAAAAATGTGCTTTAACAAAAACTGGATTAGACATAAAAGCTACATTTATGTTCTGAACCAAACGTGACAATGTGCACCATTTAAAATGTTGAGCATCAGATACCATTCACAATTCGATTTTTAAAAACAAATTTAAATTTACAGTACATATTCCATTAAGTATTTTGGCCATAGCAATAATAATGCTAACCTAATTGTTTCTATGTTGCCAATCATGTCTTTAAATCACATGCCAAGCAAGCTCACGATTTTGTGTCACCTACTGTAGGCGAAGACACAAAAGAGTGGGTTTATCAAACAAATAAATGATAAATTCAATAAGAAATTACTTAAATTACAAATAAAACACTTTACAGCAAAAGGTCAACATTTTGCTGGAGGCATGATTACTCAGCCTATTTGGAAGACTGGGGAAGAAATAACAGATAAAGGTGTAGACGGGCTGTGGGCAATTCAGAGGCAAACCATCTTTAGCTCAAACGCATTGTGACAGTTCGTCTCCATCCTAACCTTATCTCTCAAAGTGTTGAGCTCCCTCAACTAATCTCACGCATACAACCTGATTAGCCAACAGCCCGGGCTCCCTTGGGCCTTGTGGGAGATATGCAAATTGCCTGACTCATCAGCAAATAATATGACAGATGATAAAGAGATTCCACTGTAGAGATCACCTCATTGGCTGATGGAATGGAGGGGGAAGATATTGCAAGGTGCAGTGGCGTCTCAGAGGTGGGCAAAATATGAAGCTCCATGCAAACAGCCAGCAAACTAAAAATAGGCAAGTATAATCAGGACAAATCATATTTCATCGTAACCTATATCAAAAAGGGTTTACAGGTATCCATGATGAGATCCAATAGATATTCAAATCGAACCAGTCCTAAAAACTAATACAACACGGTCGGGAACTCTAACTGTCACCTTAGACAAGTCTGTACTGGTTCTGTTGGAAAACGTGTTGAATCATGATTCGATTTTTCAGTCCACGCCAGCTGCTTCCATGACAAGATGTGGTCACCGCAAGAGACTTTCCACTCAGTATTCAGCAAGTCAGGTGCAATCAGCCAAGCGTGCAGGGGACATGCATAGACATCCACGGCTCTACCAGCCTGGCAGTTATCGCTTCAAGGTGCAAACAACTTTCACAGTGCATTTCACATTTAAGAGTGATGTTTTTTTTTTTTTTGTTTGTTTGAGAAGGCTCAGCGCTAATGGACTGGGGAAAAATTAGTCGTCACTTTATTGCAACTATCTCTTACCACCCATTTCCCTTCTTTTCAGACACCTGCTAGACCTGCTTACTCCACCAAAATGGGGTTCTGAAGTAAAACTCCTCACTGACAGAAACATGGGGCTTCACTATAAGAAGTCTTGACATTGTGATTCATTACACTTTGTGTATTCTCTGTGGAATCTTTTTGTTGCCAGAGTAAATAGACCAAATCAACAAAGCCCAGCAATGCAGACAGAAACTCATTCATTCTCCCAACCATGACACAATTGGAGATAAAACAAAAAGAAAAAAGAAAAAGAAAAAACAAAAGTCTCAACAGTGGGGTTTCATCTGGCTGGCATAATCATATCAAATGCATGCAGCATCCAGCACAATGTTTTTTTTTAATAGAACAATGCAATATTCTCCAGACATTTTAAATTAATTAAAATATATGCTAAGGGTTTGATGCAAGTTAAGCTGTAACAGCAGCATGCTGTCAATTTACACGGAAAATAATTTCGACTTCTAATGCACTTAAATTGGAAGTCAATGAGGAAGAGGGGTTTAAAAGCCAAAAATGTGCAGCTTACATTTTTGTTAAAGCATTTACAATAATTCTTCCATACAAAAAAATTGTGCTATTTGAGCTGTTAAGTTGGCTAAATTGTCCTTTAAGTGCTTTTTAAAAAGATTGATGTCTTGTTGTACATTACCAATGCGATTCCTGGGGGTGGGGTTTGCTCCGTGTAAACAGTATTTAATGGATAGTTATGACAAGTACAATTTTAGTACCCCTGAACATAAAAGGTATTTCAAGCAAGATCCTATATTCACTGCCTTTACATGTCGAGTTAAAAAAATAAAATATTGAATACTACCTCGCTCAAAGTCAGTCTGCAATTCTATTCTACTCTATTATCACACCCCTGCAATGCCTGCTTCAAAGACTTTCTTTGAAACAACAATCTTTGTTGTTCTACAAACTGAAAGAGTTTAAATTACTACCTGTATTTTCTAGTTTCCTGCATCCCACAGATGATTAACAATGTACCTAAAGTATTAACTACAAACATTCCTTTAAGGCTTCCTGGAGGGTTTTGGGTATCCAAAGAAACACGCTAGAAACATGTGGATCAATAATCAGGAAATTTGCAGTCTTACCAATTTACTGATACGGCAACATGAGTCATGACCCCTTGACAATAATTCATCTTTAATAGCAGTTATGTTGTGCTTGGCAAGTGTTTATTCATTGGTCAAATGGGAAACTACTTATACTTAACTATGGGTACAACAATAAGCATAATGTTATAGTTTATGCGGTCATAGAGTACACACTGAGTAAAACCCAGATCAAGAAAACGCTTGATTATCTCTAAACTTAATTTAAGTGCTTAATTTAATCCTTGTTGAAGCAATCCTCTATTAACCCATTTAAACTCTGCCCCTGCAAGTTCAAGTTTATGTTCATCTGCATCCACTTTTGACTACAACTTCAAAAGTAATCCACATACAACATACATCCAAATCAACAATTAACGCTTAGAAACAAAGTCCTTGCTCTTCATTTGTTCTTTTTGATTATCTGTTACATTAAATGACAGAAGGAAAAGAACCGCTATAAAAATACAATAAATAAATGACTTTAGTTCCAGTTTAAAGAAACGATGGCAAATAGTATCTCTGCAGAAGGCCTGAGAAAAGAGGTGAAAGATTGTGATGATCTGTGTACATTATTTATTAATATTGCTTTTCACTGTGTCAGCTCCCTGCTTTCACATTGATCCGGGTGCGATCCAAGACCAGAGTGTAGATTTCATCGAGAGACAGACAGAGAGAGAGAGAGAGACAGGAAGAGACATTCAGGATTACTCTATAAACTAGTAAAAGGAAAGGTGAAAGGGGTTTGATAAAATGGAATGTGACAAAGAAGAAAGGTAGTTAAAATGTAATTTTTCCTAAAAAAAAAAAAAAAAAAAGGGTAAATTACTATTTGAGTTTTACTCTTTCTGGAAAAAAAAAATTAATTGTCAGGGTGTTCCGAGTTGTTGCTAGTCCGTTCTTTTTTGGCCCAAATAAAAGCATCTAACTCATAAGCATATGCAATAAATTTTGATCCCACACCTCTCAAAAGAACAGTTTTTTCACAAATGTTATTTTATATGTTAGTGTGTGTTTAATATAACATATAAAAATGTATATTATATAATATAATATATACACGCATATACACACACACACACACACACATATACATATGTGTGTGTAATATGTGTGTATTTATCTTTATGGTTACAACATTCTTTTGTGATTGTCATAGAGTTAAAATACATAAATAAAAAAATCAATACCTCCTAACTGAAAAAAAGCATAAGATGAGTTTGCCCCATGCCAAGTAATTAAGAAAAAGGGCTTGAAGTATGTGTAATCAATAATGATCCTTGGCCACTAATAATACTTCACTGCACCATTTATTTAGTTATTCATACTAAATCTTGTTACTACAGCATTTGCATAAAGCAACTAGGTGGGTTTTCTTTTTTCTAGTTCTTTGATAAAGTATTAGAACAAAAGGTGGTCAGGAGTAAAAATACATCCAACAAAAGCATCATTTAGCTAGAACCATATCAGGAAACCCAGGTAGAAGGTAGCAACTGCTCCCAAAACATTAAACCATTGTTTTACCTACACAACGGTCATTGTTCCAGGTAAGAGTTATCAATTTCCTGTAATCAGGAATGCGGCAGTGCCTGATATCTCACATTCAGACTATTGGCAAACAAAAGCTGTAGACCAAGTGCAGAGGCACCTGGCCAGATAAACGTTCTGCTGGATGATTTTACATTCACAGACAACAACTTTAAATGACCTTTTGACCAATATGGCTAGTGTGCTGAATTTAAAGGGAAAAATGTCTTTAATAAAACAGGCACACAAGGTCAATTTAAGACAGACACCCCTTGATTTCCAAATAACCTGAAGAGGTTTTCAATAAATCCTGAATATCGATTTGAATTGAACACCACAGCAGAGAAAAAGACTGCGATAGACAAACTGACAGTTATTGGTATGCTGGAGGGTTAGTCTAAAATAAGTATGAGCCACAATCATCGACTAGTTAGCCGTTAAATGACTAGTTGACCAAGACCTATTAGTCCAGTTACGATTATGGCTATTAAAGCATCTGGGAAAGAAATCACATGTTTATATTAGACTTGTGTGGCAGCAGCGTAATATATAGAAAATAAATCAATCAATAAATCCTCTGCTCTCGTCTGCCTCCGAGTCTGGGACTCCAAATAGACAGAACAGCAATTCTTTGATCAAACTTTCGCCAGTGGTGTTAAACTGTTACACCATTGTGATTGTAAAAAAAAAAAAAAAAAACAAACAATGGTGGAAAACTTATATTATAAAATTACAGTAATATTGTAAGATCCCCTTTTGATGTCAAATGATTAAAATCGCATTCAAAAGAAAACTTATTATATTTGTATATTATGCATACAGTAGTCAACATTATAAATGGATCAAATAAGTTTATCAAAGTTGTCCTAAGACAAGAATGCACTTTGGTTTTAGGACAACTTTTATGAAAGGTTTTGATCCACTTCAAATGTTGACTACTGAATATATACATATGCACAAGTATTTGTATATAAAAAAAGAAATAATAAAAAAAAATAATAATAAAAAAACAACAATATTAATAATAATGTTTCTATATTATTATATAATATTAAATAAATCATAAATAAAAATTTATTTGGAAAATATGTTTACATGCGTATATATTTATATTTAAATACACAATATATACAGTAAACATTATGTAAACAAAAACTCATTTTGGATGTGATTAATGTTGACTAAAAATAAACTAACTAAATCAAATTCTGTTTTTGTCAGCTCCTCTTCCAGCTGTTTTTGAAAACAGGAATGCTATTATAAATACTGTCTAATCTCTTAAAATTGACAAGTCAACTAGTTGTTTGAGCAACCTACAGACTAAATGATTTTAAAATTGTGCGTTTGGAAAATTGTCGTTTAAGAATAGTTCTAGAGAGATCCACTGACGCATTCCTCTATTAACAAAATGAGCCTCTAACCTTGTGTAATACCATTCCCCTTGATTAATTGCCTGTGCCAAAATTGCATGAATGGGTGGCTTCAGCCTAACAGTCAGCTGGTATTCTGGCTGGCATGAAAATCACACCTGCTGATGCCAACATCAAAACGAGTGGTTTGTGGCGGCTCAACAGCAAAAGAGAGCCAAGAGCAGAGGGGGGGATCATTACCTGCCATTTATTAGACTGACTGTGCCAATATGCTGCAGCCAAAGTGAGTCATCCGAACACCTGCACAAACTGAAACACAATCTCACGCCTGTATGAAGATTCATGACCTGACTCTCCTAACATGGCAAAATCATGCGCATTTAGAAGTGGCGATCGCTCATACAAACTCATTCACATGCAAAACACCACAACGTGAGCCTTTCTCAGTTGTGAAAATGATTCAGGGTTTCATAAAGTTTCCCCAAAGTTTAAAAGGTTCTTTCAAAGTTGAGCCAGCTTTTCCAATCCATGTCCAGGCCTGGGGAATAATACTGATTGCGATACTAATTGCATCCCTTCCATTAAAAAAGTAGTGATACCTTCGAATGCAACGTTCGATAGTCGCCTCTCCTCATTAAGTTTGTTACAAATGGGCATTTCATTAACATGCCCGCTGCTCTCTCATCTACGACTGCACACTGCCAGTTAATGAGGATTAAAGTTAAACGGGTTTACAGTCATTAGAAGGTTGATCGATTTCAGAGCATCACAGAGAGCAACAGCGTTTCAGATTATTAGGAGGAAAGTTAAGTTAGGACTACAGCAAAAAATAAATAAATAAATAAATACTATATTGCCTTTAAAACGCTGCTTGAAACCGTTCTCATATTTAATCATTTCTCTTTATATTATGTTGTTTAATTGTAGAATAAAAACACCTTAACTTTCAAGATTTAACTTCCTCTTGAAGTAAATTTTTGCCTTAAATACTCCAAAAACTAAAACGTATTGACTATGCAGATTTTATATTATAATTAACATTAAAATCATGATTTTCTCTGTAAAGCTGCCCTGAAACAACATCTATGGTCAGAAGTACAAATTTAATTCCCCAAATATAATATAACAATTTCCACAAATATTAAGAAACACAACTGCTTTCAATACTGATTGAGCTTAATTAACTGAGGGGGGAAACGAATAAATGTATTATCATTATTATTGTTGTTGCTATAATTATTATTATTATTACTGAGCACTGAATCAACATTTAAATGATTTCTCAATTGAAGCCTGGAGTAATGGCTGTTATTTTTAAATAATATAATAATAAATATATATTTAATAATATATTTATATTATATATTATATATACATAATATATTTTTTAAAAAATAAACTTTCAACTGTTATATTTCACAACATTAATTATTATTCTATTTTGATCAAATAAAGAGTCTTACTCGGCATAAATCACTAAAAAATTAAAAGGCGTATTTAAAAAAATATATAATTAACTATATGCATATTTTAATATCAAATATGTTATACAAAAAAATAAATACATAAAAGCATGAGTACACAATTATCAACTCAATTTTAAAAGTCTGTTATGCAGACTGAGATAAACTGCATAACAGTGGTGACAGAAATAAGCAGCATGACTACAGGGATAATAAGTATATGAGCAGTAATGCCTGAATATTACCTGTGCAGCACTGCCTGGTTGAGAACATGCACCTGTATATAACTGTACATACTGCCCTCTAGTGGGGCTGTGAACCAAGCACTGTGTAACCAGGGGCAACAATGCCCTGCACAGGCGCACCAGATCCAAATCATAGCTTCCTGTCACCACAACAGCCGGGCAGGGTGGGCTAACTGCTGTTCGCTAAGTGCATTTCCTGTTTTCAAGCGGTGTTTCCGAAACATGAATGAGAATCCTGACCGGAGTAAAACTGGGCATTTTTCAATGGACTGAAGAGAGAAAAAAAAACCCTAGTGAGCCAGAAAGCATTGTTGTTTATTTCTGGCTCTAAAAATACCCAACAAAAATACTGCCATCTCAGAACATACCTATGATGCCTTAAATTAACATTCCACGTTCATGTTATAATCAGTGATAGCTTTTGTGGCACAATTCTGATTACCACAGAAATTAATATTTATAGCCACATTTGCAGCAGTCACTGCTGCAGTCATCAGTGTCACATGATTACTACATAATATGCATATTTGGTGCTCAAGAAACACTCATTGAAAAAGGTTGAAAACAGCTGTGCTGCATAGTATTTTTGTGGAAACCGTGATCATTTCCGGATCCTTCAATGAATAGAAAGCTTACAGTTATTATTTGAAATATGGATCTTTTTGCTGCATAAAATGTTTTTACTGTCACTATGTATATTTCCTTTTAGTGTTTAAAAATGGAAAACGGAAATCATTTACCTTTTACAGTAGCACATTTAGCACTTCAAGTAAAAAGTGTAAAAATAAAAGTCAATTGAAAATATTTATAACCACTTGCACTTTCAACAGTAAGATCCATCAGTAAGATAATAGCACAGCCAACTGAAAATCTAAATGTAGAATATTACAATAAAAATAAATATGCTCAAGTATTCACTGCACTCAAACTATAAGAGGATGACCTGCCAAGTGTTTGGTGTTTACACTTCAGTTAAAGTCAAATTACATGAATCTTACGTCACTTTTACTGTAAAGAGCCTGAGAGATGACTTGACTGCTGCCAAACTGAGAAAAAAGGATGTAGACAAGCTGAAGTCAGAATGCCTGACACTATAACAGAAAAGTAACCGTGCCATCAGTCTCTCATGGATGAGACTGACCCACAAATGGCTCAAAGCTGGCAAGTAAGGTGGTGCGGTGTAGTGGTTAAAGCAGGGACAAACCAAGTCTACTTTAAAAAAAAATTAAAAAAATAAATAAAACTAGAGGTGACAAAAGACAAAAGGGAAATCAACTATATCTTTAGCAGCAGCTATAAATATTCATCCTTCAAAAGGAGAAACCAAAACAAGGATATATGAGATATACAAATATACACCAAACGTGAACAAGGCAGCACTTGTTTACCCTTTTGAATATTAGTTATGTTGATAACTTTATTCATTTTAGGCAGCTCGTTTTGTTAAGAAAATATTCTAATGTAAGAGTGCTTGGGTAAGACCGTGTCTGTGCAGCCTTTATTTATCTTGCTCATTTATGTCACTTTTCACTAATTCTGGTTTGCCAAACTGAACATCCAATCAGAGTTCTCACCGATGCGGATTCAACATGTTGAAGTGGGCCCGACAAGAGCCGAAGTGTGAAATACGCCTAAAAACTAAGCAAACACTCACCAACAGCTTGACTGTGTGTCCCGGACCTTTAAAATTCAAGCAGGGATGATTAAAAATGGACAGTTGGACTGCAGCACGATGGAGTTTCATAAGCCAAACAATGGAGAACCAAACACTCACATTTTTTGAAGTCTTTCCGATAACAACAAATACACAAAATCGTGCACATTGTTGCCCATTTATACTACCTAAATAGTATTTGAAATTAGAATTAATTTGCCTTAAATTGTAGTTGGTTGAAATGAGTAACCCAAAAGGTACCCGCCCAGATTGTTTACTTCCTAGCGTGTGCAGCTAATGTTGCCCACAACATCACGAGTTAGACAAGGATTCAAGAAAAACTAAGAACTAAAGCGTTGTTATTAAAACGCATGAGGAGAGTTTTCAGCATGACAGACCAGTTCCTAATTGAACAAATATATAATGCACATTTTACCAGAAAAGCTGTTTTGAATTTGAGAGGTCTTCATAGAATTTAGATGCTCTGAGAACAATTTTAGAAACATACCCAGCATGCTGATGGTGAATATAAATGTGATAGCTTCCAGAAATATTCATGGTCCTCAATAATATCTACAAATATATAATGTATGATGTATATAATGTAACATATATTTACACATACACACACACACACGTGTATATGTGTGTGTGTGTGTGTGTGTGTATATATATATCACACACATATAAACACACTTATTTTTTTATATAAAATGTAAACCTTTTTTATATGTATATAAATAATATATATTTATGTATATTATAATGCAGTGATAGACCATAAACGGTAAGACCAGTAGAACTTATTGAGAAAAGCAAATCGGGTCAATCAGGATTTCATGTTTCCTTTACGCATTGGATTAGACTATAGTATGTGCCAGAATCCCTCACACGCTTTAGTCCGTTTGTGCTGTCTGCAGATTTATACATTTAAAAAGAAAACACGCTTATCAAATCATACTGTGCAGCTCATACTGCATTCAGAGCTCATGTATAATTCATCACTGATATATAACATTTCATATTAGGGGACCCCTGTCATTTCTCTTGCAATTTATCGCGGACTCTCTCCCTCTCTGCTCAACGCATCTTTTTAAAGCAAGGTATTATAAACAGCCCAGTGGCCTCTAGCAGTGCAGCTCTTTAAATATTCATCAATTAAAGAGCTGCCCCCTCTGCACCATATCAGTTTACCTTTAATTCACAAAAGCATGACGAGACATACATTATTAACCAGTTGCTCGAACGGCCAAGCACACAACTCCCCCAAGCAAACGCAGAGACACAAAAACAAACATGGACTCTTGAATATGAAGCTGTCTTACAAAAAAAAAAAAAAAAACCTCTTTAGTGTATCAGGGGCTGTACACAGTGGGTCTTGCGACCGACATTGAGGGGAAGTGTGAAAGTTCACTTCCTTGCTTCAACACCAAGGACAATGGGTGGCTGGGTGGGTCTCTCCACCTTTATTTTCTTCCTCCTGTCTTTCATCCTGTGAATGGTACAGGCATCCCACCCAGGAGAAGACAACAAATGGTGGTAAGTGTTCTGAATGGACTGCATTCAAAAAAGCATTTGCAGCGACCATGAAGGTACCATATCTAAAGCTTCAAAGCGCAAAATTGTAAATTCAGAACCAGCGTGAACTATTTTTTGGACAAGTAAAGAGAAAACTAACAAATAAACTGGAATGAAGGGGTTGCCACCAATAAGGAGTGTAATTGCAGCCAAGCTACCCATAGATCTCAAACAAAGCAAAGTAGGATCAATGAACAAACAAAAATTGAAAAAAAAACAGTACACCAAAAAGTGATTTTTATATATATATATATATATATATATATATAAATAAATAAATAAATAAATAAATAAATAAATAAATAATAATATGCATTCAGTAAATCAATGCTGGCAGTAAGGACATACAAATGATAATTGAATAATAATTTCATAAACATTCTACTCTGTGCTGCATATTTCTTCTGGATTGTTTGATAAAGGCTCCATTTCCACAAAAATATATAGTAGCATAACTTCTTTCAACACTGATAATAATAAATAGCTATTAAGAACCAAATCAACATACAATAGTTTCTAAAGAATTTGAGAAGCTGAATAAATGGCAGCTGAAAATTCGATTTTGCCATCACAGGAATCAACTACACCTTATTTCAAAAGAGAAAACAGGAAGGCCTACTTTGAATTGCAATGGTACGGTTTTACAGCATTTCTGATCAAATAAACGCAGCCTTTTAAAGTTCTGAATCCAGGTAAGACGGTACAATTTGTACATCAAGTAATTACTTACGATTCACAGGTCTGGCAGCTCAGAGTCTTTCAAATGTGGTTCTCCACCTCTGAATAAAAAGAAAGAGGCATTAAGGATCATCTAATTCCCTCTTGTTATGAAGGGTTGACAGACCAAAGCTCTTCGTTTCAATCAAAATGCTGCTCTTCATTTTAGCACATATTATAATTGCTACCATTGAAGTCATCATGAACTGGAAATATCACCTATTTTCTAAACATGTTATTAATCTTATTGTGAAAGATTCATCCACATTTTCCTTTACATTATTTTTATAATCATAATCTGGTGATTTTTTTCTTAACTCTATCACTCATTACATTATTGAAAAAAAGATTTGTCACTGATCCATTATATTGCAACTTTAACACACTGTATGGAAGCATTTGCAAATATTACAGCAAATATCCAGCGTCACAGGATTTCTGCATTGGCTTTTGAATTACTGAAGAATTGTGAACATGATAGCCTTCACAAATGAACAACTCGTGTGAACTGAATTTTGAAGCCTAAATACAACTGCAAAGATTAAAAAGAAATACAGGTAAACAAACTACACCATGGTCACATCATGACTTCAACTACCTTTTTCAAGAAAAATGTAAAAGAAAAAGGGGGGGGGCATCGCATTTTGTCTCACTGAATGAAATGTGCAAATCTCTTTAGTATGTTAAATCACTAAACTCACATCGCAAGCGTCAAAACATACAACCAGCTTACACAGAGAATAAGTATGACCTAAAATGCACTCCATGAAGCTGTTCAACAACACCGTAGGCGTGACCGTAGAGAACAGGGGCCACCAAGAGGAAACCAGCTCATATACAACATTCATTGTAACTTATACCACAAGAAATGTTTTCATACCCGAATTCCAACTTCTTTCACTCTGATCCCAGAGGTAACATGAGGACAGGCAACTTACTGCTGGCTTAATACATGACAATACAAAAGACAGCAGAAAAGGAGGGGAAAAAAAAGAAAAAAAAAAAAAAAAAGAACAAAAATCCTCTAGCATTGCTAGACTACATGACATGTGACCATCTACACGCACCTAGGAGAAAAAAATAAAATAAAAAATAAAAAAAGGATGCCTCAAATTGAAACAACAACAATTTCCCAGGACTTTTCTCAAGAACCTTTTACAAAAATCGACAATGGGGGTTAAAACTGCATTAGGCAAGAGTGATGAATATTAGATAAGACACAGACAAAACAACAACCCTTGGATAACAGTCCGCTTTTAGTATGAATGCAGTACAGCTGCCACGGGTTTCCCTCAGTACTTGCAGTCAACAGAGTGCAAAGTTTTTATTTACCATTCTGAATTACCACAAGTAGTGTTATGGAGTTGACACACATATATACATATACACACACATACAATAAACAAACATGATCGCACATATACACATACATATTATATACATATATACATGCACATATATACACACTGAATGTTAATTATATACTGTGTGTGTGTGTGTGTGTGTGTGTGCGTGCGCGCATTTATATATACACAAACATACTCAGTACATGTACATATGTATAAAAAGTTATTTTATATTTGAATATTTGGATTAATAGTTTGGCAGCACCACTTATAAGATAAATGTCAAATTTACGGTTTAAAAAACAATCAAATTCCATTCAGTAAAAACATCTAAGCTTCTATACCAAAGACGCTGTGTAAAAGTTTTCCCACATTACATGCGACAATGGTTCTGGGCCTCATCAGACAGAATAAATAAATACAATTAAACTACTGAAACTCCTGAACATGATAGCAAAAATAAGGCTTGTGATCTAGCAGTGATTCATATGATTAAGAACACAAGAGCAAACATGCTTGCATTATTCCACAGGAGAGAAGACAGTGCTTACCAACATTTAAAGCTACAGGAAAAGAACCATTGATGATTCTAAATGGAGCTTATGGATAGTAAATAATAAAGTCAAAACCGACACATTTACTTGCATAAAGCTGGTTTCTCTTAAAATGGGATACCAAATAATAAACACTCGTTTTCATAACTGGCTATACACAGTAAAATCTTTAAGTAAGGCCAAATGTGCAAAATAAATAAAAGCTGCTATCCTTCAAAACCCTAACAACTGACACCTACTGTGACAAATATCGATTTGGCTAAAACACCATCACTTCCATGGATAGACTTTCGCCCACACAAATCAAAAAGCAAACAGAACCCTCCTTCAGTGGTTACTCAGCACCCGTCTAATCTTGGCCTAGTGATGTAATGTTATGTTCCCATGCCCACTCAGAGACAAAGGGCAAAGGACGGTCATGTTCCTTGAAAGCAGCTAACCCTAACCATACTGTACACAATGTCGGAATGCCCAAATTCACATTAGGGAAAACGGCAAAATGATAAAAATTAGCATTATTAGTTTAGTGCATCCCTATTTTCTACTAGTTTATAGCATAAAGAGGAGAGCACGGACTGCACTCTTTTGTAAGCGTCTTCCAACATTTAAGGAGTGTGTTTCCTTAACTTACTTGATGCTGAATTTCCCTGAAATCTACAGATGATCTAGGAATATGCCCAGCCAAAGCAATTCAGACTCGCAAGAGCAGCATTAAGTGCTACAAAAACAAATCCCAACCTTGCCATTTCAGCTAGGTTTCTCAGTGAGAAAGCTAAACTTGGTGTCTGGGTCAGGCACATTTGATACAGTGCTTCTCGAGAGAGCAGACTTTACACCTCTCTCTCTCACTCTCCAACAAAAGTAACCCAGATGTGATGGCAGGAGCCAGGTCTCAAAGCACGTGTGCAAGCCAGTTTGAAGTGATTTCTTCAATATATGGAACTCCAAGACTCAAGTTCCAAGTGTAAATGTTGGCCGTGAAGGTTAAAGTAGTGATTAAGAGTTTGGAAGAAAACTAGTTCACAAATGGTCAAGTTTAAGGAAACCTTTGCGGTGTCTGTTCTTGCACAGAGGTTTCCAGAACTGCCTCAGAGTTGGATATACAGAGTGTGAAACTGATACTGTTTAGTTCACATTAGTCTTACACTCAAACAAAACCTTAGCAGGTAGAGCGAGCACAGCAGAAGGATAGGGAAAAGGGTTGTCATAACAGTTCCTGTAAGGGTGTGAAATCTGTAGCCTTGGGTTTCTTCAGCGGGGGGGGATTGGGGGATCTTTGTGCTCCTATAACAAGTGGATGCTCAAGACATGCATGGATGCAGAAAGTATTAAACAAGGTGTCAAGTCTAGGCTCAGAATGTTGAGAATTTGATCTGATATGAGGAGGTTTAGATAGATAGGTATAAGAAGCATTACTAAAACAAAATATATTTAAGTATTAGAGATACAAAAGTTGACAATTTCTTTGATTAATGAGAACAATTAACATGTAGAAGAAACGTAAAGGTTTTATTCCGTTCTTGTGGCTAGTGACATACTAATTAAATAAAAAAATTAAAAACAAAAAAAAATAGTTATTTACTATAAAATACTAATAAATAATACTATAATTTCACAGTTTTGCATACATAAGTCATGGTTTACAACAAAAAATAAATAAATCGAATTTAATGCATTCATGATCATTGCAAAACACATTTGTGAATAAAACAATTTCCATCTATGTTTTCTGTGTGTATTTCTTTGATTTGAACACAAACAGCGCAAATACTCTCCAAAGTCCTACAGAGATGTTACTTGTGGAATTGTTATAAAAAAAAGCTATTTTTGTTTTATATCCATACAAAAATACTATCCACGCCTCAAAGTTACAGTTGAACCACTGATGTCAGATGGAGTATTCAAATGATGCCTTTCATACTTTTCTGGACCATGACAGTGTAATTTACTTGGTAGTCAACGGGACAGTCACATGCCTCCCGGTTTTCATCCAAATATCTTAAAACTTAAACTGTGTTCTGCAGATGAAGCTTTAAATGACAAATTGTCATATAAATATATTACCAAAATATTATACTTATTACTTTATTTTTTTTTAAAAATCATGTTTTATCACATGTTCGTTTTGGACCAAACTAACTTTAAACCGTTTAGGAATTTCATAATCTGGCAATGCATCTGGGCTAATGGTCAGTAACTGTATAACTTTCAAAAGAATCAGTTACACATTGCAGGTGTGTTGAATTTCAACAGTGAGCTTTGAGACAGTAGGCCAAGACTTAGAAGCAACGTCTGAAGACCACACAGATCAAAAGCATGTCTTCTATATAAAATAAAGAAATAAAACGAAACTGAAGCAAACTAATCAACTGTAGAGGCACACAGGGGAAAAAAATCCCCATCTCTTTCTGAAACAATAAATTTGGTTGTGTAGGTGTTGATATGTTTGATTTCGTTTAAAACTAAAGGCAAAGGGTGGACGAAGACAAACTGCCCTTACAAGCACAAGTGCTTTTTAATTACACAAGAAAAGGCCAAGTATCATAGTGTGAGACATGAAAGGCAAATTCCTTTACAAAAATGTTAAAATCACCCAATACCATCTGTCTGACAAGGTGTCACTTGTTCTCAGATCAGAAGCACAGGAGGAGTGTTGGCACGGCTGCAACTGGAAGTGAATCAGGAGAAGCGAGAAGAGAAAAGCATTCATAAATCATAGCAGGAATGTGCTCTTGTTTCCTCCACCTGTCCTGCTGCTCTTCACAGAGGTGTTGGTCCTGTGGTTCAAGGCATCCGGGGGATGTTTTTCTCATAAGATTGTTGGTTGGGGTTGGGTGGGGTACTTGATCTGAAATCAGCACAGTAGACGTGCTTTTATTAGGAGCAGGCTAGACTTGACAGTCGGCGTAATGATATAAAGTCAAGCAATGTGGCCCATGGCACAGCTCCACCGTGAGGCCCACCGCAGAGAGCCACGGCTAGGCTCAGGTTACAGCACGTTCAGGTTCAGATAGCGACGGGCAGGGCCAGCGAGCGTCTACTCCAGTTACAGAGACAAAAATGTGGAACAAAGTAAGAGACACAAAAGAGGGAGGGAGGAATTCCAAAGATGATACAACTTCTCCCTTGTGGTGAAACTCTAATAATATAATCCATCATAATTCAAATGTCCATTTTCTGTAATCTGTACATCAAACAGAATCATTAGTCTTTCCTCATGAGGTTTGATGACCGGATAACTCACTCAACGTGGCAATTATTAACAAATGAACAGAATATGGCAAGGTTTTCATTGTCCGATTTTAATTCATTCACATAATTGGAGAATCAGTGGGAGTTTGTGCACAATGCCATAAACAGCCACTCTATCCATTGGGTCTCATTCACTAAACAAAAAATTTTTACATAAAATGTACATTTAGAATAAATTTTGGTAAGAAACAACATCATCATCTTATACCACACGCACGCAATCATGTACACCCCAGGCATAATAAGCATGTATCAAGAACTCTTCATATAATTAGATGTGTTATTTGCAGGGTGGGTGAAAAGTAATAGACATTAAAAATTGATAATACAGTATAATTGTCTAATTATACAAATAGATGGCCCAAACAACAATCACCTGATCTATCCTTATATAAACAGTGATTCTTGTGTCTCACCTTGTCTTTGGATGCATGGCACACTTGGTGCTTGAAGACACTGCGCCGTGAGCTCTTAGTAGAGTGCGCGACTTTAGAGAGCGCACAGATATGTTTGCTAAGAGTGACAAATGGCTTTTCAAGCCAAGTGAATATACTTTTAAATAGCACATTTTTCTATCTTCCACCTCCAACAGCAAAACCTTACGTTCATTTCTGTTAAAGTTCTTTTTTTTTTTTTATAGGTGCCATAATGGTCTTTCTCTGGATGAGCACCGCTTTACAGAAAGCCCTTATATGGAGATGGTTTGGGCATGTTTTATGCAAATGACTAACCTTGCGCACAAAGGCACTCATTTAGAACACTTAAAATTCACTAACAGAAGAACAAATTGAAGAACAAACTCGTGTGCGTAGGCACGTTTTGTTAATTAGGCAGAAAGTTTTCGCGAGAAGTTCAAATGTGCGTATTAATATGAAAACTGTAAGCAATTATTAGAGAATAAGACCCATTGAGTCCACCCAGGTCCCCACAGTGATTTCATTGGCTAAAGGATTTTGAAATGTTCTCTGTGTAATGCCTGATTAGAACTCTCTTAAAATTACTTCAAATGTTATCGAAATGTGATAATTACAAACTTGAAATACTTTACATAGAGTATAAATGGACACCATTTGAAGATTTCTAATTGAAAAGTCACAAATTTCCTTACCTTTTTTAATGGGAACCCTAACTCTGAATCTCAAAGTGTGACAGACAACTGACAGAAGAGGGTGAGATTTTAGCTAAAAACAGCCTAATAGTTTGACACCTCAACAAAATTAAATTTGTTTCTGGCCAGCTTTCAGGATACTACATAAACCCTGAGTGGAAGCAAGATGGGTGGAGTCATTTTAAAAAGCAAAGCAAAAGGAACACCATTCAAGCCATCCAAAACTGCAAAAACATCCTTTGAGGAAGAAAAATAAATAAATAAATTCTAATGGGAAAAACCCATAACACCATCTATTTAAGAGCCAATTTCAGACTTTAAACGACATCAACATCCAACCAATCACATTTCATTACCTGCCTCTATTTAGAAAAGGTTGGTTGAGTTTATCAAAGCAATATCTACTTGAAGATCAGAGTTAACAGGCCACAGAAGTACATTAAGTAATAGACCGAGCAGATAACATGGACCATTTCCACTGGACCATCTCTTATTTCAAGCCCCTGCCAAACGACAGACTAAAAAGAGGCCATTGAGAGAGAAAAAAAAAATCTGGCAAACATATGGCTGTACGGCTGGGAGAGGTTTAGATGTTTTACCACTGTAATGTTATTGTAAGTGTCCCACACATCTCTGGGAGAAAATTTCAGGCCTTTGAGGGAGAGACATCAGAGAAGTAAAGCAAACCTAACAGTCAGACATGAGATGAAAAGGTTGAATTCGGGAAGATGGGGAGCAGAGAAAGAGCATGTCTCTTATTCTGCAGCTAATCTTATCTCCCTCCTCTGAGATGATCGCCATCCAGATGGGCCAGCAGTCTCAAAAAGGCATTTGTCTTCATTAGATCTGAGAAAATGAATAAACAGACTCTGCCGTCTGTTTTCCCTGTGCAGACTGTGGGCAAACAGGAACCAGGTGCACAGTAGCAAACGCCTGCACTTAATAACATATGATACACTTCGACACCTACACATACCATGTTTCAAACACACGGGTTACTGACATGGAGTCCACATTTTAGCTATTGTTTTGCATTCAAGATGAGTAAATGCCTTTTAGGGTTCAATTTTCTCTATAGATACTGTAAAAATATGCTTTCTTGTTTACGATTATTTAAATTTGAGGGAAAAATGGCAAGCCAAAACATTAACCTTACACCTTTGATGCATGTTTTCTCTTAAAATAAGAATAATAAAAATAAGTTAAATTAAAAAAAAAAAAAAAGTTACCAATACATAAGCAGTACGGCACAACATTTTATAACTTGAACCTCAACTTTTGTTATAAAAAGTGAAATTGTGATATTCTGTGATTCTTTCCATGATATTTCCTGTTTTATGAGATTCTAGTTTCGTGTGACATACAAGGAAGCAGTATTTCGCCAAATAATTCACAAATTTCCATTTTGAGAAGAAAATCTGAATTAATGCCAACATAAAAAAAAAAAATCTGAAATTGGAAACCGTGCTCAAAAGATATATTTCAGTCAAGGTGTATTTATGAATAAATCTTGCCAATTCAACAAGCACGTTTTGAAAACTGCTATAAACCACTTACCACTTTCAATTTCTAAAAATGTATAGCCATGATGAAAGAGAGGATAATAAATAAAAATAAAATTCTGACTACAAACCATGAAACCTTGTATGTACCCACGGCTGGCAGCATGCTCAAAAGAGGTAGTCCGAGTGCACAGCTGAGAGCTAGTAGCAAAAATGGAAAGCCTGCATTGTGCTTAAATCCATCAACAGCTAGTCATCAATTCCCCCCAAACTCTAAGTGGAGACGGAGGGAGTGAAAGGGGAAGAGGGGGGGTTCTATATTGCATTTGTGGGGGAGAGCAATTTCAGTGGCTGAAATTCAAGACAGTGTCTTCGGAGTTTAAAGAATCTTGAGAGTGAGCTGGTCTGAAGAAAGAATAAAAGCACACAAAGAGGCAAAGAGAGAGAGTGCTCACAGAAATTAGTTTGGATAAATAAGAAAGGTAAAATGGAAGAAGGCTTGAGCAACTCCTAGGCTGATTGCATGGAAATTGCACCGTCTGCTTCCAACATCTGATGTAAAGTGACCCTGTATCAGCCTGATGTTCATCCAGAAATAAAAACTGTCTCAATCATACCAATGCCACTGTAGTTTGACTTTCAGGTAGAGGACAAAGATTCTCTTTAAAAACTACACAAATTAGATTTGCATCTACAACTTTAGAAAAATACTCAATTAACATGAAAGATTCGTAACTGATGCATTTGACTTTTGTACTAGATCTTTTGTGATGTATGTGAGCTTAGTCAGAGAAAACTGACCCAAAATATAAAAGTTATTCACAGTGACTGTAAATCTTGAAATCACCTCTTGATTCCTGCAAGATCCGAGTTGTCCAGCTCATGATTGTTTTTTGAGTCTGACGTTATCAATTTGCCTAATTGTTTGATTTGGATCACAAAGCCGTTCTAAACAGTTGAGACCAGGTCAAGCCAGAACAAAAGCTTTTCAGTTCTTCAAGATGAATTGGAGAGGAGAAAGTCCATCTCACTAACTGCCACTGTTTGGACGTTCTTAGCTGTTTCAAAGAGAAACTGCAGATCCTTCAACTGCCTGGGCTGTTAACAATAACACACAAACAGACTCTCTTGTTTTGTTTTTGTTTTTTTAAACCAGCATGTTAACTAAGCTTACAAAATGTAAAAAGTAACTAGCGTGATGCCCACATTAGCCAAGTATGTAATGGCGCTTTTCCACTGCGTGGTACGACTCGGCATGGTTCAGTCCAGCACGGCACAGCTCTGTTCGATTTGTGTTTCCACTGCAGATTGGTACCACTTTAGAGTGGGCGGAATTGTCCACCTCTACTGCCGTGACTTCTAGGAAACGCTTTTATTCAGTGACGTCTATCAAGCTCTTGCTCAATCCGCTTTAACAAGAGCAATCTCTGTACTTCCTAACAGACCACAAAAAATTTTTGGGATCTTAAAAGAAGGTGCTTTCATTCATAATAGGTGCGTTCTTTCCTCCGCTAGCTGTGCTGATTTAAAATCTAGCGGGTCTGTGTGAGTCTCGTGCAAGTTCAATGACGCAGGTAGTGACGATTCTCTCCGACCAATCAGTGTTTAGCAGAGTGTACGCATCACGTTTTGGTAATTGTATGGTATGCCAACAACAACAACAACGTTTCGGAACAGATGTTTTTACTGTTGCCCTCCCTGTCTGCCTTAAGACTCTCATTTCCTGACGTAGCACCTTTTAAAGTCAGACGGTCTCCTCCGAATCTCTCCGTCTCACTCCCTCTCTACAGGAGAACAGGAGTTTCTTTCAGTGCTCTGAGGAAAGGTAGAACGGTCAGACGAGAAGCTTTTTGAGAACCCTCCCCAGATCACTGGACACACACTGGTGCTCATTGTCCAACATGGTCCTGATTGGGAAAAGAGAACTGTGGGAATAGACACTGCAAACACTACTGTCTGCGGTCTAGACACTAACCTGATGTCTAATGTACAACTAATACTGACATTCATTCAGCTAAACTCATCTACAGATCTGAATGCTGCAGATTCTGGTTATTCACATCGACTGCACCAGAGGAAAGCTGATCTTTGAACGGTTTCCAAACCATCCATCTATCTTCTCAGAAACAAAAGAGAGGAACCATACAATAAGCTGATGTAGACATACACCCAATGTTAAATTAAATTCTTACCCGCAATGTAAACAGACTGTTTGGAGAGTCTCTCTCATGAGTTTCTCCACATCCTGTGGTCAAGCCCAATCAAAACTCTTCATCCCTGATCTTGGCCCTGCAGAGGTCTGTTGGGATTGAAGCAGTGCCCAAGCTGGATTGATGGCCTCAACAAAAGCCCAAGCCTTTGCAAGTCATTTTACTAAATTTGCAGAACTATAGTTCCTGAATGTCTGAGAAGTTCACTCAAAACATTTCACTTTTTTGTCTAGCAGCAAGTATCAGCATGCATCATTTATGATACTGAAGCAAAAAGTATTGGGTAGGCTCTATAATAAAAGTTGCTAGGAGTGATTTATGGCAATGGTTTAGGACTTCATATCATTTTGAAGTTTAGGAATCATATCATTCATATCTTCATTTCATATCAGAAATCAAATTGTTTATTGCACAAAACTTTGAAAGCTATAAGCTTGCACATTTCAATAGTTAAGGTGCTACACAGTAAAAAAAACAAACAAACAAACAAACACAGGAACCTGCGTTTAACCTAGTCTGGGACACATTTTCTTTTTGTTCATAATTTATTTAGACTGGTTATGTTCTTTTTCATTTTAGACATGCTTTTCTTTTCATTTAATTATTTTCTTTTACAATTTTGACATTGCTAAAAAATTAAGAACATCTGCGATAGAGACAGGGACACTGCCTTCCAGATGAGATGGACTGATCAACAAAAAAAAAAATCATACAAAAACAACAATACCTATGATATATCTTTGGGGACCAGGATTTTGTGTAAAGGCCAGCAGCTGAAAAATGTGTAAAGATTCAGAGGCTGCATACAACTAAAAATTTAACAGCTTAACATCACCCAGAGAACCTTAAGAAGAAAAGCATTTTTCATCTCTTTGATGGGCTGCAAAGAAAGTCACCAGAAGCAAACATCAGGTCAACGATTCATTTGTATAATTCAGAAAATTTCAAAAGCTGTTCTGTATAAGGACAAATTATTAGAGTTATTTTGCCAGTATTTTAGAACCTTCTAGTTTCATTACAGACAGATATGGAAGGTCAACATTCACTGTTGATCTACTGCTACTCACGTTTCTGAACTATTGACGAGCATACAAGAAATCTGACAGATCTCAGCCTTCCCTAAAGCAACGGACAAACAGCCCTTTATAATTACCTCCAAGGCTATCAAATCCCAATTAAATAAGGTCATTGTACTACTGTGAAGCAATCCATCTCTAGCACTTCCATTGACTTGGAGACTCAACAGAAAAGAAAAATGTTAAATGTGAGTGTGGATTACCGCAAATGAAATAACATCAAGCAACAAATTCAACCTTAAAAGTCTAAATGAACTGGAAACCTGAAGTAACTGATTCAAATCCGAAATAAAAAGTAATGCATTTCATAAACTGAGAAATTCAACCCAAATTTTACCAAACAAAAGTCATCATATAGTGCCTACAACCGGTCAATGTGCTAATAAAACAGCGCTTCACTTCTTTCTCCAAGAAAATGATCTGATTACACAGGAGAAGCACGCTGGAGAGGTAAAGGTACACCCGATTCCCATGTTGATTACAAAGCTGTGAGGTCTCACAGGAAATCAAGAACATGCCAACTGTTAGGGGACTGGTTGATATGGTAACCACAGTGTGCATACAGGTGCTAGATTTGTATTATCCTGTCCAGAGAACAACGGTTGTGTTATATTTTCTATAAATAAAAATGAATGAAAAATAACTTGCTGCATTAATAAAAATCCTTGGTCAATAGTGTTCATTTGTGGACAATGCAAATATGTAGGCTCCATTAACATTATCTTTTTCCCTTACTGAATGTTTTATGCTGATGTAGCCAAGTTGGTGTGAAAATTATTAAACAATAATGACATAGCCTAACATTTACATTCAATAAAACAGCAATGGGTAAAATACCAGCCGATATTTCCCACTGAATACCAAGTCCCTCAAATCCATGGCGCATTAGGGATGTTACATGCATTGTGAAACGTTATGCTTCGCAATTATTTCTGCCTGCATATTAGGGATGGGAAGATTCTCCAATTCGCTTGGTGCATCGGCTTAAACAGTTTAAATCGGTTTAAAATGCGTGCATCGGATACAAATTGGCATATGTATCGCGATGCATTGTTTCTATCGTATCTGCATTGGTAAAACCCAATTTATTTCTTAAGAATTATTAGTAGACATATACTTTCATTATTTAGAAAGTGGAATTTGTAAAATATGTCGTGCCACTATAAAATATACAGGCAGCACGACGAATCTGACAACGCAATTGAAACAGATACTGTGTGACTTTGGCATCCTCCTCTCACTCGGATTCAGCTGAACCTGCTACTGCTAGCAGGATGACAGGTGAGCAAACTATCAAAAAAATTTAATTGCAGCTGCCCAACAGTTCTGCTCATTCCAAGGCAATCGCCTTTTTTTAATCAGTAAATAAATTCAGCCTTAAAGCATTACAGAGAACGAGGGCTTCCTGAAGGAATACCTATATACCAGCATATTTGTTTCATTGCATCATACTGCGTCGAAATCGATTCTGTATTGCACTGCATTGGAACAGGGATGTATCATATCGCATCACAAGCTGCTTCATGCATCTTTAACGTATCGTAATGTTGGCTATGCTTCGAGATGAATATCGCATTGGCCTCAGTTATTGTGATGCACATCCCAACTGCATACGTTTCCAACATCTTCAGTTCAAGTAAAATAAATGGCATAATGCTTTAAAATGATGGAATTCAGTGGAAAATACACAATGAGTGACCTTTATACTGCAGCAGTGAGAGATGCTGTATAGGTGCTGCTGTTTAAAACCAAACGAACATGAGTTTTATATACCAGGCCATGTACAATCCCCCACAATGGCTGAAGGATGAGACACTGGCCAGAGCTCAAGAGAAAAAGATCAGCAAAACATAATAGCTCCAGGAACAAAGAGGCGTAAGGGGGAAGTTCAGCCATTAACATGTCAAAAACCCCCTTACATCCACTTTTTAAAAGGACACTAGTAACGAAATGTCCTGTTACCCTCAAGAGTGGACAAAAAGGTCTACGCCAGGACAACATCTCAAAGACTAGTGAGTTCCCTACATAGTGTTGATACAATACCAAAATCTCAGTAGTTGAAATCGATACAACTTCACAATTCTTGATATAAACAGACCTTTCACAAAGTTTCTCAGTAGCAGAAGTAGTCTTAGTTGGGCAAACAGCTACAGTGGCGCCTGAAAACAAACATAACTTTAAAAAAGATGTTTAAAAATAATATTAAGAGATTGCTTAAGTTGGTTAGATAAGAGAAAGATGTCACATTTGAAGATAATGTATTAATTTATAAAATAACAATTAAATCTACTTGATTAAACTTAAAAGCATGGGCTAGATCTACATGATTTTAGGTAACATTCCTATAAGGTTTCATTTATTAAGGTTATTTAGTTAAACATTGATTTTAAAAACACTTATTTATAGCATTTATTCATTTTTAGTTAGTTGATTTTGACATTATTAAATATTAAAGTTGTATCTATTAATGTTAATAAATGGACCTAAACATCATGAACTGTTGCATTTACTAACCAACAGTAACAGATGAATAAATACTTTAACAAATGGATTGCTCATTGTTAGTTACTGCTTTAAGTAACTAAAGTAACCTTATTGTGAAGGGTAACCCAATGTTTTATTAACTGGTAAAACTTAAACACAATAAAAAGGTGTCATTTGTTAACATTAAATATAATAAATAATATCAACGAACAATGCATTTATTACACGGTTTTTTAATTTTTGTTAATACGTTACTTATTGAAAATACAGTTGTTCAATGTTTCATCATGTTAGTTCACAGTGCATTACCTGATGTGTTAAACGTGTTAAACACAACTTGTGTTTTTAATAATGCATTATGCTGAACTTAACATTACCTAAGATAAATAAAATGCTATAGAAGTGTAAAAAATAAAACCACTACAGTAAACATTCCCACTCAACAGTATTTTTAAGCATTAAAAGGTGCATGATTTGTAGTGCCAAACAAAATGACATTTTTACGGCGGCCAAAAATGTTACCCAAAACACCAGCTCACTAGTCTAAGAAACATCTTCTGTATATACATGAGTGAAAAACAGCAAAGCAGTCTGGCTTACAGCAGAATGAACAACAGCTTTCCAGACTGAGAGGACAACAGAGGATTGGCAGGTCAGCAAACAAACAGACACGTGCCCGCACACACATGCCTCTCGCTGGATAAGACGGAGGAAATATTGGCAAACGGCGGCACCACACAAACTCTACCTAGGGTGCGCAGCCTGCCAAACACCACCGCACACACGCACATCTTTCCCAATGCTTCAGGCAGACAAAAGAGGTAGTGGGTGCGCCCGAGGGCAGTGGAAAGACTCTGGAAAAGCTTAACGGAGCAGCAGGGTTTATGCTACGCTGTTATCTCAGGCTCTGCAGAGAGACATCCTTTGATGTGCTGAGCCACAGACTACAGGCGAGAGGAAACGGGCTGGTTAAGTAAATGTAGGCAGACACCGAGACGCACACACATACAGGAAACACAAAGATGCCAGTTAGCATATATCCCAAGGCCAACTCTCCAGCTAGGCAAACACCAGTTTGATTCATGCTTTAAAAAAGGACAAAAACCAATGCCACAAACATCAGAGTGGTTTTGCCTAAGGCTACGGGGAGGAAAAAAAAGGGAAGATTGTGTACGGTATGCGTCTGTAATTCAACAATTAAGCATCGGTTGCAACTGTATTCAAGCGGATGAATGAGAAAGGTTTTGTTATTGTCTGCATTTAAAAGGGTGGCAGAGCAAACAGATATAATTAAAAGCAAAAGTTGCTACATTTATAAGATGCTCTTAACCATGGTTAACCATGATTTTAACTAAATTTGGTAAGTGGTTCACATGGCTGATGTTACAAGTAACATTTAAGACACTAACCCAATTGTTACACACTTCACTCTGTTACTGGCACTTCATATTTATCTGCCAGCAAACCACTAAAATAAGCCTGACGGTTGAGCATTTAGGAGAAAAAAAAAGGGGACTATAGATATCAGTATAGCAATTTTGACAGTTGAGCTATAAATAAATGTAGTTTATTTCACAGTACATAAGTATAAAATTTGCTTAATTTATAAACACACACTTTTTTTCTTTTTTTTTTTTTTAACTGTGATTACTTTACTAAAAGGGGTTTGAGCTGCTCTCATTAAAAGACGACGTAGCAGGGCTCTAGACTAATTTTTTGCACTGGTTGCACTGGTGCGCCTAACTTTTTTTCTTAGGTGCACCAGCACAAAAGTTAGGTGCACCCAAATTTTTAA
>JAUYWG010000031.1:2358097-2378145 GCA_034779775.1 Enteromius afrohamiltoni
TTGCACTGGTGCGCCTAACTTTTTTTCTTAGGTGCACCAGCACAAAAGTTAGGTGCACCCAAATTTTTAACTGCATCACATTTAACACCGCAGTTTTACAAGTTAACTTTTTTATTTAACTTATTTTTATTTATTTATTCTTTTTTTTTTTTTTTTTTTTTTTTATATATATATATATATATATATATATAGCTGTCCATATAGGCAATATTGACTTGTAAATGATTAACTAAAAATATGCTCAATATAGGGTTCTTTATTTGAAGCACAGTTCTACAAGAAAGGTAACTTACTTACCATTTACTATCCAGATCAAGAGTTTATAAAGCAGTCTATTTATTTATTTTTTCATTTTTAAGTATAAGAATATTATGGTTAATGCAGTAACGAAACGGTAGGCATATTATTGACATAGGCTCCATGACATGACATGGCTTACCTTGGGCATGAGCATGCTCGACCTCAACGTGTCCAATAAGTAAGTATATTCACCGGTCTTCCTCTCAGCAAGATATGACTGTACACAATGACGCATTCCTTTATGGCGATATCTGTGTCTCCGTCGATCAGGAATACCATGTACGCACTGTTCGCAATTTGCACAGACGTCCAAATTTGACTCCTTTTTGACTCCAAAAAATTGGGCGCACGCGACATCATTGCTGTACGTCGTGTTTACGCCAAAAATATCAATCGGTGCTACCAACCTTTCCACAGAAAAACAAAATGTGTTCAACCAATCACCAGCATAATTGTGGCATATCTCAGACCCTAGGCTGACCAAAGAGACACGTTTTTTTTCACAGCCGATTTACGGGACAGGCAGCGAGCGGATCGTGAAGAAAGGTCAGGATCAAACTAATTTTCCCAAAGGATTTTCCAAACTGTTTCTCTCTAAAGAGATGGTTTTTGCTCAAAAGTCATTACAGCATTACTCACTCCAATAAATCTAGAATGATTGATTAATTCTTTCCAACTATATCTATGAGACACCTGAAGAAAAAACAAAGTTTAAAATACTCCAAATGTAATTTCATATGGTACTGCTCTTATTTGTTTGTTTGAACTTTTCATTCCATGTACTAAAACAGCTTTAAGCATTTGCTATAAAGAAAATCAACCTTATAGGGCAAACGCTGCAACAATACAATATTAAATTTACATGATACATTACCTGCAAGTCAACCAGAGTTGACCACAAGAGCAGATATGCAGACGTGTGTTAGAGCAGTGACTAATTATTTGAATACTGAAGGACATGATTGAGAAGTACTCCAGTCTAGTGTATGACAAATCTAAATGACACACTGTTTATTGTTACTACAATGATCGTAAGGCATGTGGTCACTGTCAATATTTATAAGATACGTCTGGGCTTCATCGACAGCAGTTGGCCTCAATCAAACAAAGATGGCATTGCTGTATGCACATTTTAAAAATGTATTAAGCAAAAACTTTAGCAAGGCATAATTTGCCATTCAAATAATCCCCATAAAATGAATTTAAAAAATAAACCACAAAACATGGAGAGAGAAAGTGAGAGGGAGAATGTAACTGTGTCTTCCTGTAGGGCTTTGTGGCTCAACTCCCTGTCTCTATAGGATTATCTTCACTAATAGTCCTTAAGTCAGTCTGACTGAGCCGCCAGATGCCCGTTACTCTGCATACAGCCACAACATCTCAGACATATGGACGTGACACATGGAGAGAGATTTAAAGAGGCCTTGTTCCGTTCAATGCTTATGCTGAGGTCCACCTTTAAGACTTTTAACACTTTAAAAAAAACAAAAACAAAAATATTGCAATAACTTCCTGTATTGAACATGAGATCTAATTTGTCAGTCAATACAACCTCACATTTCAAGTTGAATTTTATGTTATGATTGGCTAATCTTCATAAGCCATTGTAGGTAATACTGGTTATCAAAGTGGGTAAAGTTGCTAATCATTCTTTCTTACCCATTTACAATCTGAAGAACCTGTCGCTACAAAGAACTGGTTGCGAATTCAGACAAAAAGGTTCTTCTATGGCATCATGAAGCACCTTCATTAATAAAAGTATAGTCTAAGGTTGGGTACACACCTAAAGGTTTTTTAATTTTATAAGATCTTCAAAACGTGATAGACCACAAACACCAGGACCAATAAATACTAGATTTAACAAATTTTGCTCCTATAGAGCGTGGCATGCAGCACCGTGGTATTCAACCAGAGTCCTGACTGTGAACACAGGAAATCTTGCAAAACCTCTCGTGACTTGAGAATGGGTTTTACAGAACATCAGGATCACACAAGGACTTCAGACCGTAAATATTCAACATAGGTCAACACATTCAACGATTTGTGATTGGGGGAGTCTCTTCTGAGCAGTTTCAGTCACTCTTAACACCCATCACACCACAGGAAAACCTCACAAAATCATCTTTAAAACCACCAAGATAATCAGGACGTTACCAAGGATTGTCTGAAGGGGAGAAATTGGCCCAATACAATTTATTCATTTATTATCTTGTAGTACGTACCCAGCTTATTATATATTATAAATTATTTTATGTTTGGTTTCTGGGAAGCACGCTTGTCAACCAAATCCTCCGGATGTGGTCGTAAGTAAACAAGATCAAAACGTTTTACACCAACTTTATACAGTACACTATTTTTTATTTTTACACAACCTGTACTTGTGATTGGATTGACAAAAAATGCATGTTGATACCAGGTGTAAACAGGGCCACAGTGATTACTGAATGAACATAGCTCACTTACTGGTTGTGGTGACTGAATGTATAGTTAAATACATTTTTAATATTAAAAAACATTGAAATATTCAGTTCATAGTCTTGGTCAAAAGGAGTTTGATGAATGTTACACTATAAAATACTTCAAAAACAAAGCAAAGGTATCAGAGGACACTGCTTCAATCATGAACAAGCAAGCCAGATTCCAAACTTTGCACTACACAACAAGCCCTGATCCTTACATACAAGCACTACAACTTCTGTTCCAGATGACAGAGACTGAGGGACAAGTTTCTTCAGCATACGGGTGCAAACGAGACCGACCTGTGGCTAGATGTAATAAAGATTTGATGGGCCTGTCTTTTCTGTAGAGACACATGCAGTCAGTTCCAGCACCTGAGAATTCTGATGCACACTGTAAATAATTCAGTGTCAACAGGGTAGAAGGAAGACGTGAATGTGGGCCAGCAAAATGCAGACTTGCCATTTTGAGTCAGAGACTGTGAGCGAGAGAGACAGATGGGCAGAGAAGCACCTCTAGGGGTGCACAGTACATTTTTAGGGACAACTCTCTTTCAGACAATGCGTTTTTTTTTTTTTTTTAAGAGAAGCTGGAATCTAAAAAGATGAATGTTTCTCCAAAGCAGTGAAAGGTTGTTTCACATCAGCTTTGAGAACTGTGCTAAAGGCAAGAGGCTCCTTCAAGAATTCTAAATTATGCAAGGTTTGGCACATGTGAGTTTATTACCTAAAAAGCACAACAGGCTTTGGCTCCAAGAAGATTTTTTTTTTTCCCCTGGAAACTCAGAATGACAGAAATCATCCAAAGTTTGACGTACAGTTAAAGACCCTAAAGTGTTTATTAGGCAAGTGTGCTGCAGATGGTTGTCTTGACTGAAACTGAATCGTCCCGTGGTGCCAGTGCAGGACGCTGGGAGGCCAATGACCACAATTCCCCAAGATCCATTCATAAAGCCAGGTGTTACCATGGAAACAGTCCTTCACCAGGGGCCCCCTTTTTCTAAAAGGACTGTCCTGCACCACAGCAGTCAGTGTGAGTGTGTAAAGACTGTGTTGGGCAGGAGATGGGGGTGGGAGTCCTTCCTCAGAGAACCAAAAGACAGTAGCATTGGCATAAGAGAACTAAGACAGCTCAGTCTTTTAAAAGGACCTTTTATATAAATTGCATCAATGTACTATGGAACAAAATATCAGCCACAGTGATGACCAAGCATAATTAAAATGTTCACAGCTCACTCGAATTTCAATTGCAGAGCAACAATTTCAGACAAAAACATGACTGAACTAAAGTAGTTGTTTTTTTTGTTTTGTTTTTTTAAGCAATTCCAAAGAAAAATCCAACGTTTCTTAAAAATAACCAATTTGACAGACTAAAAGAGCCTTTTTCCACTAAAACCAACCGTATGGCCCATGACAGTGTTCTAGATGTTAAAGGCTCTTCATGAAACCATATAGGCCAAATCAAGAATCTTTATAAGAGACAAATACAACTTTGCATCCAACTTGGTGGCTTTCAAACATGTTTTAAAAGTACACAGCAAAATTGAAACTTTATAATATTAGTTTTAGAACACAAATTCTAAGTATGGGACACCAATTAGGTCATAACATTTTGACATTTTCCCAGTTTGTTGCCATATTAAAATGTTAATAAATTGTTAAAATCTATCAAATAGTGGTCAAACACAACAGATTACATACATGCATATATAATCTATCCTGGCATTTCAGTTGATCTGCACCAACTGATCCACTTGGCTCAGCAGGCCTACATCGTCAGTACCTAATTCTACTGATAGCTATCATCAATATATGGGGGGGGGGGGTCCAATTTACTGTCTACATCATTAAATATTTTGTATATATATTTGCATTACATAAGCAAACCTGCTTTCTATTGGTCTCTGGAAAAAAATAAATCAGAGGCTGACCAACAGAATTTTTTTTTAATTAAAATGGTTTTCACTGTTTAACCACATACACTTTCTTCTTACCCAGTATTTTCATAAAAACTGCACTTTGACACTATTTGTAGCACTTTTTGTTTGGAGGTCAAAGCAGCAGTGCACTAAGGCCCTGACGCAAGTCATGTGAAAGGGCACTTAAGACGAAGGCAGACTTTTTCCTGAAGTGGACTAGGGGTTCCCACGTGAAGCCCTGATTATTCTTTTGTCATCAAAAGCTGATGTGAAAATGATAAATCTCACATTTGTTGATCATAGTTCACAAGAAGTATTGTGAAAGCATTCGGTCCCATGGAATACAGGGCCAAACGAAGCAACTACATTTTTTTTTCCAAAGTGCTGATGTTCGGGGGAGTTGGTGGGGGGCAGGGCAGCTGTTGGGTCCCAGGGTGAAACCACAAAGACATAGAGGAAACAAAGAGCTCAAAACAATGTAGAAGGCTACCCTTTCACAACCTCTCAAGGGCCCTATAGAAAACTAAAGCAAAAGACCCTGGTGGAGGTAATCCTTTTATATCACTTTAAGAGAGTGAGTGGATACAGCGGCATGCACAGACCGACAGAGAAAAAACTTTTCTGCACTGCTCGAACACTTTCCAGGACACAATCCAAAGTCTTCACAAATCAAAATATACGCAAGCAGACACTACCCAGAAACAACACAGTCAAGCTACTTTCATTTAGTAATGCAGCATCAGAAAGACTTAAGTCCACCGATATGCTATTAAATCAAATATTAAGTCAACGTACTGCAATTCTATCTCGTACACTAAATTATTGATTGATTGTCTACAGCATAGAGGGACAGTTCACACAAAAATGAGAAGTAATAGCAAGCTTGTCGAAGTAGAAAAGTCTGGAATGCGACACAAAAGACGATATTTTGGCCAGGTTCAAACAGCAACAGAATACAGTCCTGTATGATTTATTAAGTTGTCACAGTCCTGTACGATTTATTATTAAGGTTGCATTCACACACATTTACAGTAGTGACAACCGTATTTTAGAAGTGAAGCCACACTTGTAAATTCTCAGGACAACTATTTTCGATAACGAACAGAACTTGTCTGGTCTACTAGCAACATCGGTCCTGGAGTGCTGCCGTCCTGCAGAGTTTAGCTCCAATCCTAATCAAGCACACCTGAACAAGCTTATCAAGGTCTTCAGGATTACTGAGGCTACAAGCAGGTGAGGTATTTTTCAGGGTCAGAGCTTAATTCTGCAGGACATCGGCACTCCAGGATCGACGTTGCCTACCCCTGTACTAGCATGTTGAAGCTTTGTGTGCTTTCAGTAAATTACAGGTGCAGATGCATCACCTGAAGTTTGAGATCCAATCACTGTCCTCCCCCCAGATCACAACTTAACCAGTGGATATGGTTATACATCAGCATAGTGTTTAATTAAACTTGTCATTAAAAGATGTAATAAGCCATATCACCTTTATAAAAGATTTCATCTTTGATATTTACTTTAATAATTGTCATTATGGTTACAGTAGATCACAATTACAACACATGCTTGACTTCAGTTGTGCATTTTGCTGTCAATCCTGACAGAGCCAAAATAGCCTTTGAAGTATGTAGAATTATTGTTGTCTGTACAATAAAAGTGAAGCAGCACTGAACCCTGCCGATCTGCACTGTATATCTTTTGTGCTCCAGAAGGAAAAACACTCGTGTCTCTAATGCATACGGCTGGGCAAATCATATTCCGGGTGTACTTCATTGCATGAAAATGCAAGCAAGTCTCATTTTGTGTTCAAGCTCTCAGCAGTGGGGAATACTCAAGTTGAAAATATCCAACTCAAAGCTTTCCATTCATGCAGTGTTTCAAACAACTTTGAACACCAATTTAATCAACTCTCAGCTGCCAATTCCAGTAAAAAAAAAAAAAAAAAAAGGAAAAGGAAAGACCAAATGGGACGCTGGGACCAAATGGGTTTTGCGTTACAGTTACGTCATTTAATATCTCAAAAGGGTGAAATTCCTGACAACCATCCCTTCCTTTGCTTCTACGCAAAACATTTAGGTCGAGGGTGTACAATCTCGGCCTTGAATGGCTGGAACTTGTGTTAGTGTGAGGGAATAGTGTTGCAACTTTAGTTTAAAAGAGTACAATTATTTTCATTCAGCCATAAACTTAAAGACAAATACAGAGCAGCCACTGGACAAAGATGAGGCTCTGTGAAGTGCATGCATCCACATAAACCTCAAATTGACTCAACTGTACAATTGTACACACAAAATAAGATGTATACTTAGGTCTTCAGATGAATCTCTAGAAACGTCCATGCAAGTGTTTTTAATCAGGATCAAGGTAATGTCTGTAGAAACAGTCCTTGAAGGACTGAACACCCCTGATTTAGACATGGTGTTTGAAAACCAATGAGAAAAACAGACACTTTCCAAACTACATGGAATACGAAAAGTAAATGTGGGATGCAGGTGGCTGGTTAAAAGGATGCTTCAGTGGACAGAGCTGGTGAAGAGGGATATCACTATACCATAAGCTGGATTTGGTGGTTCATGTAATGTTCTTCTAGCTGCATGTGATCTCTTAAAACCCTCGATGCAAATCAGAACCAAGCGCTGGATGGCAGAGCTTTAAATTATTGACACTGCTCTTGCTGACAGTGTCCAGACGCTCTGCATGTACAATCTCTGAAGGCCAGAGCAAAGCTGTTACAAAGAAATTGGGCCATATGGAAAGATTAAATGGAGGGAAGAAATATCAAAATGCACTGTCAACTAATCCACCTGCAGGATAAGTTCTTCATAAAAATTGAGTTTCCCCGAGTTCATCTTTGATCTAAATATCAGCACATTGTGAAGCATGATGCCAGCACAGTCCGAAGCTCACAAAAGAAGTGGCGTGGAAACACAGAGGAATAAACCTGCATGAAACAGCCAGAAATTATCCCAATACGAGTATCATTTAGAAGACACGGATTCATCAATCGGGGTCATACGGATTACCATCATTTTTAATGTGTGTGATTTTAAGTAGCCTGAACATCTGAAGAGTCATGTTTACTTAAGGAAAGTTAAGTTAATTAAATTTTGGGCGACATAAGGGCAGGTGTGAGGATACATCTATATTGATTGTAGACAAACCTTTCCTGAGTTTACAGAGGAGATTGCTACACAAGACAAATTGGATTTGCTATAGACTATCAGACGCTTTGTAAGGCTTGACCAACCCCAATAGTCATCTATGGAGGATAAAATCAGTCAAGTGAGCAGTCACATGACTGGCCTGGTGTGACAGCTGTACATACAGGAAAGAGAAATTAAGAACTATACAGTGAACGTGTGGAATAAAACCCTCCATACATGTCAATGCTCAAGAGGCACAGCAACAGGTGGAATAAAACAGAATGCATATATCATCGTGAGACATTTATACTCCCAATACATAGAGTGTTGTTTCCTCAACAAATTAGATCTAATTTTCTTCAAGAGACAGACTGCAGCAACTTTAGAGAAACGCAAAACCTGAAAAAGGTAGCATAAAGTTCTGACTCAAAAGGTTTGATAGAAACACTGAACAACAAAAATGAGAACGTAAAGAGAGCTCATTACGGCAAAGCAAATCAACACTCCATAATTAATCCAGAAGAGGGACACGGAGGCTGTGTGTTCACAAGTGTGATTCACAGAACAACACAAGAATTCATCACCCATACAGCAAGGGCATACACCCAAGGCATTTAAAATAAAATTTTTTTAAAAATCTGTAAATGTCACAGAAGGGCTTGATGAGACATCTGTGGAGAAATTAAGCCTTTCACTCTTTTGTTTAGATTTTCTACCAAACTTAGTTTTGGCTACAGCTGAGGGAACATTAGAGTCAGGAAAGAAGAAAAATGATTGGTCACACTCGGTTTTATTAAACTAACACCAACACATCACAATGGTTTGACAAAACAAACAATATCGGTGTTTGATGGAACACATGTTTTGTGTGCAGAGCTCTCAAATTTGCTATTCTTTTACTTTAAACTAGGTATGGGCCAAACAACAAACCAGTAAATTACTGAGGTGAATCAGAATGCAAGCAAAAAGGGTCAGAGCATTCTTAAGAATAACTATCCAGCTGTGGATGTTTAAACAATTGTTTAATGGGTTAGCAGAAGAAATTGCAGCACCTGAAAATGAAATTTTCAGTATCAGCAATAAAGTTCTGGAACGCTGATGTCACGATGACAATTAATTAGCACACATTTCTGCATTTCGACTGATTTAGCGCACACAACGTAGAGCCAACAGGTAACCACTTAAACAGTGTGGAAGCACTTCACCTAGGCCAAAAGTTATTCCAGCATAGCAGCATGTAAAATATTAATATATATTTAATATATCACGTGAAAACTTGACCTAAACAAAACAATTATAATTTTTTTTAGCCAAATAAACTTTTTTCTTCATGCAGGCTCTTTTACCCCAATTATCCAATAACCGTTTGAGACACATGGACATAACACTGCATAATTAAATATTTCCTCCTTGACCAGTTGTTCAGACAACCCAACTAAAATCTGGTTTTGCACTTTGGTACCCAATACTACACTAATTTCAGCATTATTCAACTAATTTAACGGTCATATAAGAATGATGTCATGAAGCACAAGTTTTAAATTCATGCATGGGTTTTTGAGAATTGATTCCACCAAACTATAAAAGTATAACATTTGACACATCCCTGTAGTATTTACTCCTCATCACCTCTCCGCTCGTGTCTGATGGCTGTGAGAGCACATAAAGCGGTAGCACTCCATGGCAACTCACACTTCTGTTACAGCAGAAAAAGACGACAGTCATGTGACCAAGGCCTTCTCTTTTCCCCCCAGCACCCAAGCAGAAGACGCATAACCATATCAAGAATTCATAAGGTATTGTGTGCACGGTGATGGTCTCAGTAGGAAAAAATAAATCAGAGGTTTGAAATGCATTGGTTAACATTAGTTTACATGAACACATCTACAGGACAATACATCTAGCACTTAGATCCTCTAAAACATTCAATATTAAAAGGAATAAAATACTGTATTTTATTGCTCAATGTTTTTTATTAATTATTAATCTCAATAATGAGACCTTAATAATGTTACCCCGTTTGAGAAAATCCACAGAATTCTGCATAATATACTTACATATTCTAAAATGTGTTACATAACATACAGGCCAGTTCACACCAAGAACGATAACAGTATCCTCCATTAGTGTGGACGGCTAGTTTATTTACAGTTAACATTCTTAGTGTGAAAGGGCCTGAACACTGCACTGTCAATGGTGCACTTTTTTTGTAGTAAATACATAAACACCATAAGACCTAGATATATGTAATAAATGAAGAACGTGTTCCAATTAAGCAGAAATAAAGAAAGCTGTTTAGGACTTCTGTGCATGCTATTTGCAACCTAACAGAGCCCTTAAAGCTTCGGTACATGTTATATGCACTTGCCTTTAGCCAAAATCCATGAACTAAAAGTGCTGATTTTCTGCAGAAGACTTCTCAGTATTTGAAGACTTGGGTAAGCCCTTTACATAGTTTACTCTGTCAAATTCATGTAGCTCTTCCAAGTAAAACTTTTAATTGAGCAACAGAATCCATCATATTCCATCATAGAGGAAACGGAACAGGAGTGAAATTGTAACTTGCCTGTAGTGAGGAGCACAGAGAACACAAAAGGAGTTTGCAGTGAAAGGCTGCCGATTGCTGCAACTCTTTTAACCACGACTATCTTTAATCAAAGCCACACAGCAGACCTGCTCTTATTATAGCTGAGTGCCATTAAGAAGTGGCTGGCCTGAAAAATATTCTGTTCAAAGAGCCACTCATCAGATGACCCGGTTCCTTTCTCTCATCTTCCAGTCCGGTCATGCCTTCTGTATCCTCTCTTTGTGTCTTATCAAAGCATTAAGGCCATTCAGCAAGTCTCAAAGATCCATGCAGCAGACTAAAACCTTGAAAGCTTTCATAGTGTAAAAGCCACGGCGTAAAAGAGCTCAAAACATCAGCTGAGATAGAGCACCCAACACCCTTCCGAGAGGGATGCCGATTCCCTGCAGGAGGGCGACTCTGGGCTCTTGGAGGTGGAAATGGATGTTGTGGAAAGGGTGTGAGAGCATAAAAGATCTCACACGCTATCCTCTGTATTTCCTGCTCTTTTTCCACTCCCGTTTATCAAATCCTTTCCGCTGTATCCCAGAGTGACCCACAAAAATCATAATGACCTCAAAAACCAACTCAAGCAATCCCAGAGGGGTCTGTGTACATCTGTACTGATGGTTTAATTTTCAAACAGGAGACAAAACTATTAAAACTAGGAGGTACAGTGTTTGGAGAAATGCTTTTAAACTCCTAAACTGACCTCCAATCTTTTCTCTAGAGAAATCTCCTTTTTTCCAAGGAAAGCTTTTATTTGACAACAGATATTACATAAACGCGTGGAGCAATAGACGGCATTACAAACCCTGTAAAACTAGTTACATAAGATTACAGATGATGCTGAAACTTTCGAAGGCTCGCTGTGTGCACGTCCATGAACTCCAGTAGAAACCCCAGTCTCGTATATTTATAAACGAAATCAATATAAAATAGATGTGTGGTTAAAAGAGAGAAAATTCTTTGTACAGCCAGGTGTTCGTATAACGCAGTGCAGCATCCATTAGTTCAATCTCCTCGTGTGGAGAGAGATTGATAAAAAAAAAAAAGTGCGTGCGTGGATGTTGGGATTGAGAGAAATGAGAAATAAGTTTCACGAAGAGTTTGAGGAAAGAAAGCATGCTTTGACAAACTTGCATCGGCTGTAGTCGGTGCTAACATGTGCTTGTCTCGCGCCGTGCACGCGCTGCACATAAATCTGTACAAATTATTCATTTCTCGCTCGCAACGTGCCAGCCCGGCTAATAGTTCCCGAAAAGTCACATTAAAGAGCGAAAAGTCGGTGCAGATATTGGCGGGCGCTTCGCGTGGATTTAAAGCCCTTATGAGACGCGGTGGTGGTGGCTCAAAAGGCTGAACGGCGATTGTTAGCGAGCTAAGCTAATGCGCTAGGCTAAGTGCTATCAGATGTTATTCTGCTACCCTTGATGACACGGGCACGCAACAGAGCACTTTATAAAATAAACGACAGTGCAATGGGCAATCGGGTAAACATTCATAAACAAGATCGCCTTTGGATTGTCCAGCTCTAGCTGTGCTAACACTGTTAGCCTAAGCTAAAGCTCCTGTCGCTAACCGGCTAAACTACAGCAAAACAAGCGAAAACACAAGGGATACTCATAATAATAAATGGCACTTAGTAATGTTTATTAATCTAAAATGTCAACCAATCGCGAATATATGTAAACACACCGGTGTAGTAAAACATCCAGGGTGCTTAGAGTGCAACGACAGCGTTTTTATCTACAGTAAACTTACGTTTTCAAACAAGAGAAATTGGTTTTGTTTAGGAGACCTCAAGTTTGTCAAATCGGTTTGAGCAAAATATCAACACAACGAAAGTGAAAACAGATGATCAAGGTTTTTGTATTGGATCCGTTTTATGCAGCTAGAAAACTCTACCAAGCACTACGTATGTGTTGTGTCCTATATCTTGGAAATGGGTTAATGTAGTTTAACTACAACAACAACACTTTCAGAACAGTGCATGCGAGTGATTTCTCTTTTCGACTGCAGTTTTAAATGACATGCAACGTAACTTGCACATCAGACTGGCGTATTGAATATAAGCATATCACGAGCAGATGTGCATATATTAAATATTATAAGTTACACGAGAGAGAGGCCATGCAGTCAGCTTCATGTGTGCATTACCTACATGAGGTTCTGTGGTTAAGCTGATCACATGGCCCGTTACCCCTGCAAAATCACCCCGGCATGGTAAAGTTTACATTTGCAACATGTTTTATTAGACAAATGCAAGTATTTACCCTGGAAACTGATGGAAAGGCGAAGGAAAATCGGGCTCCTGTGTTGCACAGGGACAGTAAGTTCCCCCAGGTATCCTATCCAGAGTCCAAATACGGTCACCAGTCTCTCCTCCTCTCCGGTTTGCCCGAAGGAAAGATTAAACGATCCTTTGAAAACGAGTTGAAGTTTTACAAGCTCAAACCAAACATTTTCATCCGATGAAATAAAGTAGGAGCGTTACGCCAACCCTTCCAACCCACGCATCAGGGAGAGCTTTGTTATTTACTTATCCTTTGTAAAAACTAAAATCTCCCTGAAAAAAATACGTGTCCGATTTAAAGAACGCCAGGGACACGGCGAACGACTTCGATGCTTCTCCGTTAAAGCGCGATCGCCTTTATCCCACCGATTGCTGTACGACTCCCTGTCCACTGATGATGGCGTCACCTTATCGTCCACAAACGTCACCATCGCTCGCGATTTGTGTCGCTTAAATAGGGCGTAATTACGTTGCCATGTCTGCAGACCGCAAAGGGCCAAAACGTATCATTTGCGATTCCCCGTGTAATTGTCCCGTTTTAGTTTTTATTATTTTATACAATGTATCTAATTACAAATATATTACACTTTTTCCAGACGCTAGGACCCATTTCTCAATACTTAGTTCACTTTTGCAAAACTCTTCACACAATTCTCCTAACCAAGTTTCAGCTCGGCAAAGCAGTTCATTTCACATTCAAAATGCACTACAACTACCAAAACACTTTATTTAGGTCTCAGATAAATTCTTTCTTTCAAAACACTAGCAAAGGTTGACAGCCGACAAATACACTTTGTCACCCACAAAACAATGAGCTAAAAAACACTAACAACATGTAGCATTACCCATTGTTTTCTTGTGTAAAACAAGGACACAAGGATGTTTATAATTGCAATAAATATTGTTTATAACTGCAGTATGTTACTGTAATGAATCAGACATTATGCAGAATTCCTCAATATTTTATGTTGTTTATTTATTTACATTTTTTTGCACTAAGTAATTTTTTATTAATTATTAATCTCAATAATGAGACCTTAATAATGTTACCCCGTTTGTGAAAATCCACAGAATTCTGCATAATATACTTACATATTCTAAAAAGTGTTACATAACATACAGGCCAGTTCACACCAAGCACTAAGTAATTCCAGAATACAAGAATGTTGTATACACATCATCCACTGATACAGATTCAACAGTAATGCTAATCTATGAAAATTCAACAGCAATAAAACAGTGCTGTTGAATTTTGCTGTCTTATTCAGTTTCACGTTATGTTACGGTTTTGAACATAAGTTCAACGGTTTGGAAAACAGTATGTAAGCATGTGCAAAATGCGCTGTACGTACAAAGATTTTTGCCAGCCGTTGTGTCTGAGTGAGAAAAGAATTCATGAAATTTGAGAGATGTAGTCACTGAATGCATTTTGTGCCAAAACAATGATAATTGATCCTCAGTTTGGCCCGCGTAGACTTCTGGTGTGCTCACTGTGTCAAGAGTTCTGCAAAAGTGAACTAAGTATTGAGAAATGGGTCCTAGCGTCTGGAAAAAACTGTAATTGGGTTTGGTGTGTCCAACAAAGGATGCAGTCATCACTGTTATGATAAGATTTAACATGGGAGTCAAGATTTAATGTTTCTTTTTACTCTTTTGCTGTAATATTCAGTGTTAATCTATCAGAAACTAAAGCGCCAAAACACTGTGATTCTGAGAAGCATGGAACAGACGCTTTAACACTTTATTTTACTTACTCAGCTTCACATTATTAATTTACTTCATTGCATTGCATTATATTGCTTTCTACCTTTTACTTGTAACTTTTTTTTTTTATATTTCAGCATAATCTTTTTTTCCCTGAAAAGCACATTTATACTAATACTAGTAGTAGTAGTCGCGGTATGAAATATTTTATTACTTATTTGTTATGTTTATGTAAAAAGCTACTCATGGAGCAGATACTGATATCGTGCTAAACAGATTGCTTACAAGCTTATAGCTTTACAATATGAAAGCAAACTAAGTATGTTAAACCAGATAGATAATAAAGCATTACCTAATATTAAATCATTAATGCATGAATACTAACAACTTGTGTAGTGTATCTGCACTTATTATCTGATCAACAGGGTTTTAAAACCAAACAGACCAGACAAGACGTGGAGAAGAAAAACTCTAATGAGTTCCATCTGGCGCTGTTTTCCACCACTGTTATACTGAACTGCAACGCTTCTGCTGCGCCACATGACAGCGGCTGCTCTTGCCTAAAGCTGTGTTTTGTTCCAAGCCCCACTCAAAGGTAAACAATGTTCTGTTACATTCCCATCGTATTCCAGACCTTTGCTATTAGAAAATGCACTTAGTAGAAACTTTAACTCAGGTGGAAGCCAAAAGAATGCTCATGAATTACACAGTCATTGGTGCAACATGAAATATATACTGTAAGTCTTCCCACAGGAAGTTCATAGCCCATTACTTTCAATAAATAGCCTAGTTCTAACTAGCATGGTCCTCTCAAGTTAGGTAGTTAGGTAAGATTATATTGTGGTATTCTTATCTAGATGAAGTATTATGGGTAAAATGGCAGGGTGCGAGGTATGGCATATACTACCTTACTTCTTTGCATGTAAACTACCTATTATTTATGTTATTTTATTTATAGTCAGTCAATAATTTTACATCACAAAAAAATAAAATTTCTTTCTACTTATCAAGGAGTCCTGAAAATGATTATCACAGTTTGCAACAAAAATATTAAACCCCAAATGTTTTCGAGAAATATTACTTGGTCAGCAAATCAGAATGATTTCCAAAGGATCACATGACACTGTAAAATTCAGCTTGACCGTCGTTTCACAATAGAAAAGGGTTATTTAAAACTGTAATCATATTTCGCTTCATTACTGTTTACTGTATTTTTTTAATCAATTAAATTCAGCATTAGATACATCTTTCAAAAACAATAGTGAATGTTTCCTTTGAAAATGTAAAGAAAACAACACACACGAGCAACGTAACAATAGTTCCTCTTTCAATATAAAAAACATACAGTACATAGCAGGAAATGTTGTGGTGTTTTTCTTAAGAATTATGACGTTTCATTCTAAATTGTAAACACAAACTTGTAATGCTGCAAAGAAACAAAAATTATACAACATATGCAATTATATTTACATCGGTTAAATTGTTCATGTTTTTATAATTACAGCCTTATAGGTTTACAGTAGAGATATCCTGATCAGTGCAAGAGACAGAAAAATATCTGCTTATTTTCATTTGTTCTTTTTCATCCAAACAGCAACGGTCTTTACACAGCAGTGTTTCATATTTTCTGGTATAAATATGTTTTTATATAAAGAAGCATAATCTAAAAGCATTAGCAAAATGTATTCTCTTGTAAGTATCTGCATTACATTTACCTATATTATAACACAACATATACACTGTGCAACATTCGATAGCCTATAAGGACGCATGAAGCAGCATCAGGTCCACAGCTTTTACCTGTAAAACAAGTGAGAGAAATATAGATTCATTTAAATATGTTTCAAACTGCTCTCCAAAAAATATGATGTACTGCTTTCTTTCTTTCCTTCTCTCTTACTACTGAGTTAAATTGAAATCAATGAAATATCCTTATGAACTTATTAAATGGAAGTAACATTTGACAGAAACCCCTATATATTTAAACAACCAAACATCAAACACGAATGGATTTCTTTCTATATTCATTTTATGCAAAAACACACAAAATAACACTTCAGTTCAACATCTTGCAGCATGCTTGCTCATATCAAAGCTCAAGATTGTCCTGTTATTAATTGTGTCCACTTTACTAAATGTTTTAAAGATGAACGATATTGACATAGTTTCATAGTTCGTGAAACTATGTCAGTATAATGTCTCCATTATTTTCACTGAAATGTAACAAAAGTTTAAAATAGATTTAAAATAGTCTTTGTTAGTCAAATATCAGTATCTTCTAGTGAACACCATTCCAATGATCAATTATTATAATGTCAGTTATCGATAAAATTAACCTTTTGTAGGTATTTCGTTTTGTTTGTCTACCTCAAACGATCACAAAGTGATACTCATATACAGATTTTATTCATTGTTATGATATTGTTGTTATGATGCTGTTATTCCAATAATTGCTGCAAAAAAATTCTGTTTCCAGATCAGATTAGTTTCAATTCAGCATAAAAGAGCCGTGCCCTTGCTCCTGTGCTGATGCGGCCTAAGATATTATGTTTACATAAACATTAATTTGTCATCCTTGACATCACCTAGCCATTCTGAAACCTGCTCCCCCATAGCGCCTGATACCAATCCGATCCTGGGAAAAACACAGTCTGCATGACGTAAGCTTACATTCCTGGCTTGTGGACTCTGACCCTCTGGTGTTCCCAGGGAGAGCGAGACAGAGAGCACGCAAGAGAGAAAAAAAAAGAGGCCCTCCTCATCTCTGGCCCCGGTCTGAGCCGCGCTTCCACGCATGCCTGCTGTAATGACTACCAGATGTCACTGCTGGCAGAGCGGACCCGGGGGTCAGAAGTCAGCAGTCACAGCTATTCTGTTCGTCGTACGCAGCCTCATCAAAACAAACTTGACAGAATGACATAGTATGTGTTTGGGTCTGCGTTAGTGAGCAAGTGAATGTCACTGGGTGTTTATGTAAGGGCTCTGTGCTGATTATGTAGAGGTCAACAGACAATGCTGCAGTTTATTATTCTATTAGACTGCCACTTCAAAACTATTTGACAATGTAGTCACTTGACAAGGGTCAGCGCATTACAAGAAGTGGATTCATGTCTTGACTCATAGTGGTTTAAGTATCTGAAAAACAAAGTGCAATTTTTCTTAGTAAAATGTAGGGATCATTTGTGCCAACGGCCTTGTGGGCAACGTGCCGACACAGCTCTGTTGTGTTTTGGGCATCTTGAGTTCGAGTCCCGGCTTGCGGACCTTTCCCAATCCTCTCTATCTACATCTCCCACATCGCTTCCTGTCAAAATACTTTTGTATACTAAATACAATCACAAGATTGAGATAAGTGAGATGTTTTTATTTGTGTATTTATTTTTTATTTACTATTATTATTTATTCATTTAAATCCATTTAAACTTTTTATCTTTCTACTTCTGAAAAATGCAGCTTTATTTATATATATAATATATACTAATATACTAACTATTATACTAATAACAATAAGTGCACCAAATCAGTTATTACAATGATTGTAGGTTCACATGACATTGAAAATGTAGCATCACAGGGATAAACTACATTTTAAAATAAATTCAAATAGAAAACAGTTGTCTAAATTGTAATATTTAACCATATTACTGTTCTTACTGTATTTTGAGTAAATAAAAGCAGCCATTGTAAGCATAAGAGACTTCCTTAAAAATTGTATTTTAAAAATCGTATCAACCTCAAACCTTTGAATGGTATTATTATTATTATATTTAAAGTTATTGAGATCCAAAAAGAGTGCCAATATGTCCGGAGACAATATCACAACTTAAATGCAATAAAAAGAGTTTACTTTAATGTCCTGGCACCAAAAAAAAATGACAACTCTGTTATTTGAAATGTACTGGATATCTTAGAGGTAGCACTATGAAATAATAAATGTTTGTCATATCATCATTCAAAGTGCTTGACAACAAAAAACACAACAAAATGAACAAAAATGTCTTTGACCAAACCGTGCAGCCATTGTAACCCGGAAAAAGGATGCACAGGGAGCGCTGATGTGTACCGTAGCTGTTCACTAGACTCAGAGGGGCATTCCACTGGAAAGTAAAGTACGAGGTAACCTTATGTCATTTCACAGTTCCAGGAAATGATACCTTACACATTACATTACAGGGTGTGACACATGTGAATGCATATCTTCGTGCCTTGTCTTGCACCACTGCTCAGTGAGTCACATATGTGTGTTCCCCGAACAAATCGGTACAATTTCACCATGTCCAGAGCTGCAGACCCCTTAATTTTTTCAAATGTCTAACCCTCCACAACCCCCTAGAGGAACAGCAAAGTTTCATGTTTCTGATGGGAACCCAACGGTTGCTCTGTGTATTTACTGTACACTTCTGAAATGTTAGAACAACTTTTTATGTGTACGACTCTGTTCTACTACTCGGAAACAATCTGAAATGATCTGAATACAGTCTGGAGTGCAGTGAAATATGATGTGTGAATGTAAATAATCAAGAAATGCAGAACATCTGTTATAAATCTGTCCTGAAAATTAAATATTTGCAAGCTAGTACAATGACTTTCCTGTTACTAACCACTAGACAGCTGTCCAAGCCAATGCTGTACTGTGAATACGCTCCGACTTTGTTCTAGAAATTGTGTAGCCTTCCCAGGTTTGGACTACATCTTGCATAAAGGAGGGAATAATAAGTCTAGTGTACTCACTGAAAAGCTATTCATTATATTTGGCCGGTGTCCACTTTCTTGCCTCCATCTGCAAGCAAACAATGAAAAGACACACATTTTTTATGTTAAAAGCATTCAACGAAATATGTTACACATCTTTTTTTATCTCAACTAGTACAAATAGAGCATACAAGTACAGTACGTAGCGTTTTTTATACACTTTCACAACACTGCTCACAGTGCAAATAACTTCAAACCTACAAACACAGAGTACTTATGAAGAATTAGAATAAGTATGAAGGATGTTTTGAACCTTCAAATTAAGTTCTGGTGAAAAAAAGAGTGGTTTAAGCGTCAATAAGTTTGAATAAGTGAGCAATTTTCATATAGCGAGGACGTTTCTTTGAGTGTTTGAATGTTTTTAGTGCAATGGGTCCCCCTGCTGGACAAAGCTCACATTTTGCTGAATAAACTAACCTGAGCAAAATATGAGAGCATATATATATATATATATATATATATATATGTAAATTTGTTTGGTAAATTTGACAGGTAAAAAAGCTCAGCATGTGCATTTGAAACCCCATACTGTCAGTCAGAAGATTACTAATAAGCATTTTAATGGTTACCCTTTGTCACCCAATTTTCTAGGTCTTCCATTTCCAGCTCCATCACTGATGGGATATCATCCTCAAACATGGGCCTTGGTACAAAAAAAAAGGACCAGCATTTTAGTTCATGTTTATCAATCACTTTTTGAACACATGAATTAAATAAGAAAAAGTAAATAAGACATGCAGTTGCATTAAGCACTAAGTGCAAAAATGACTGTGTCACACGCACCGGATCACGTGAGGTCACGAGGACCCGGAAGTAACCTCAGGCAGGTATTTAGGCAGGAAGCAGGTGTCTGTCTAGCACCAGACATTAAGCTATGAAGGCTTTCCGTCAGGTTCCCAACTCTAACGACCA
>JAUYWG010000031.1:2379723-2406966 GCA_034779775.1 Enteromius afrohamiltoni
GAGCGTTCTCAGATCAAAGCGCGTGTTTACCTGCTCACTCGCGCTTCTCCGCGTCTGAGTTTTCCAACACGCTACACAGGGACATCCTCGATCAGTCATCTCTCGTCTGCCTCCGTGACAGACTGATTATGTCATATATACTAATGTACTGTCTTTATGTGTGCAGTTTATTATGAGGTGTAAGTAACTTTTGTCTGCTGCGGCAGACATTCCTGTTTAAAGAGGAATCAATGAACAATGAGAAGCTTTTGTGGAACATCATTTATTGTATTATCGATATATGTGAACAACCTGAACTGCCAAAGCTCAGATGTATTATTGCGAATTTAAATGTATTATTGTTGTCTTAAATGAAGAGTTCACCCAGAAATTAAAATCCTCAGGCCATTAAAAAAGTAGAAGACTTTGTTTAATCATCAGAATTGGAGCGATTTAACATTGCATCACTTTCTCACAGATGGAGTCCCTGCACAATGGGTGCCATCAGAATGAGTTCAAACTGCTAAAATAAGTATTACAACGATGCACAAGTAATCTACAACTCATCATAAAGATGTTTTTAACATTTGGCTAAAACCTAATCCTCTATTAATGATATTGCTTTCCCCAAAACAATCAAAACCAGTTCTGAACAAACATCTACACGTAACAAATATTTTCATTTAGAGTACGTGTTATTATGGATTGCTATGCCTTATGATGGATTTGTTTCTTACAAGCAAGCAGCTTTTAACTTTACAAGATGTTATAGCTGTGAGGATTACTTATTGTGACGTTTTTATCAGCTGTTTGGACTCTAATTCTGACGGCACCCATTCACCCATCCATTGGTGAGCAATTATTTCTGACTAAGAAACAAAGTCTACATCTTGGATGGCCTGAGTAAATGGATGTGGTGAAGTTTTGTTTTCGGAATTGACTATTGATTTATTGCATTAAAAGGCTTGTTGATGTTGAAACATAATTTATTCATCACATCATTTATTTTGCACTAAATAAATTACTATTAAAATTGCAAATGGAAACATGACATTTTTATTGGAATTTATCCAAATGTAATTTCTAGATATGCCCTTAAACGAATTAACATTCAAAAACTAGCATTGCAAATATATAGTCTAATTAATTTGTTTGTTTTTTTAACAAAAACTTTTCTGGTTGCATGTTACAGGGTCTGAAAACATTGTGGGTTGAATGCGTCTTCCACATGTGATGCACACACAAGCATTTTACACGTCCGGGTTAGCCGCATAAGCAATAAAAGGAACTAAGCAACTTAAGTAAACTAGTAATCACATTATTATAATAGCAACACAACACGCTTTTAAAAACTTGTACTTACATTGGCACCTTTTCATGGTCTTCATGATCCAGATAAGGATCTTCTTTTGTGTTTTCTGAGAACAAATAAAGAGTGAGAAATCAATTGCACACTGCTACACACCAAACGCCATTTCAGTTTGAGTTGCCTTCTATTTAACTATCTGCCAACGATGTAAAAAGAAAGGGAAGAAATGCTTTTAAGTCTCAGAGTGATGGATGACAAAAACTAAAATGGTCATTTTAAGTGTTCATATTTTTATGTGATTTACCCAGTAAGTTTAAACACAAACTTCTGCTTTGCATCTACTCAGAACATACCCATATCACACCCATCTTCTGGTTTTATTTTTGGCTGAATTGCTAGGCACTGTAAACATTTGTGTCTTTAGATAAATGTGTCAACTGGCTGGTTATTTTGAGTCTGTAAAGTCTATTAGTTTGAATACAACATACCAGCTTTTATTCTCCGCCTGCGGTAGACGATGACTACACACATGATCACAACGATAAGGACCAGTGTGAGAACTACAGGTATGATGATCATGACTGTGTCGAGATCATCTGTTTCTGCCTCTGTATTTGCTTCAGCAGTCGGATATGTTTCCTCATTTGTAACCGTCCGGTCAGTGTTTGACTCATCGTTTGGTTGGGAGTCACAATCTGCAGCTGCACAAGATTTAAGCAAATAACTAGGAATCAGTAAAAGTTGATCAGATAAAATTTCAAATGCTTATTTTAGATTCATGTTAAATATCCGAAAAGGGCAACACGTAATACATACACTTCTCATCCCCAGAGCCTGCACCATCTCCCTGATTCTCTGTAAAGCAATAATGAAATAATTTATGAATAAAATACTGTACACATTTTTATCTCTGTATTTTTTTATTCCAATTTCAGATTCAATACAGGTTTTTAGCTAAAACGTCTAAGATGATGCCATGTTTAAAAACCCCCAGCAGAGATGCTGGAACACATAAGTACTTCCTGTCTAGTTTTGTCATGAAATAATTCAACTTAAGCTTTTTAACAATCCTCTTTATTTTAGATTGATTATTCTTTTATCACAATAATATGACCAATATTGCCAAAAATCTGCTAATTTCATACCACCAATTCTTACCTGAGGTTTTTTCTTCGCTCTCTGTTTCTAGAGTAAAAATTGTTGTTACCTCTATAAAGATTTGGAAGAGAGTGTACATAAGCTGTTTGTTTAAATCAACAAAAACTCAGACAAAATACTACTTTGGACTTAAATTAGATTTTAGTTCCACGGCAGAGACCACAAGAAAGTTGAACATGAGTCTTTCAAAACTAAAGCCGCTGTCTGACGTCTACATCGCATCAAATAAAAGTTAGGTGTGCTAAAGCAGATACTCACGTAAGGCCTCCTCTGTTTCTTCATTGTCTTCACATCGAACTGTAATGACATGCAACTAAATTACTTTACACATTTAACAACTGATTTTAAAAAACTTTATTATTAGATTATTATCCTGAGGTTAAGTTGAGGCCTGTTTTAGTTCAGAAGAAAGATGTTATCAGAGAACCAGTCTTCAAATAAGAGAGATTAAAACATTCCTTCTCCCCTTTTCATTATACAGAATACTTTCACATGGTATATTAATATAGGTTTGTTTAATGTTTGATTCACGTTTATATTTACAGTTTTAATTAACGATTCCTTTAATATGTATACTGTTAATGATCCAGAAACATATATAACATAATTTCACGTCATTGCTGATTTAAGTAGAAATGAACATAAATGAGTAAACGTTAGTTATTAAATCAGGAAATGTTAACAACTAATGTTAGCAAAATCATATTACTTTGATTTATAAGTATGCAATATTTCAACATGTTTAAGGTGACTGTTATCTAAAATATCATTTTAATGGCATAATAATAAATATCATATTGTCTGACCATATCATATATCATATTGTTATAATAATAGAAATCCTATTCAGCTGGGAGAGAAGTAAAGGTAAGGTAAAAAGGAGGAAACTAATAATTACTTACAAGGAAATTATTGGCATAAACCAAGAGAAAGAAACATTTGTCCTGAGTCAACGTTATCTTTGTTTGAGCCGTTTTGTGTTTTGCATGAAACCAAAAGCAACAAAATGAGTTAAAGAAGTAGTTATGCTGTAATGTGACCGTCCTGTCCTGTCCTGTCTTTCATCATTGTCCATTGTGGTCAAAAGGTATGAGAGGTCATTTGAATATGTGTTCTAAAAGCACACATTAATTCCACACGACTCCGCAACAGTTGTGCTGCCTAGGGGCCAATTACAGTGTAAAATGATTTCTAAAGACTACGAAGAGAGCGGACAGGACAGAGGAGAGTTTCTTTAGATGAATGGTGGAAAAAGGGAAAGAGAGAGATAGGATTCTACATGAAAGAAAAAAAAAAGATCTACTACCGTGAGCACCTACCAAGTCCAGTCCAGCTAGCTGTCAATGCCAAAAGCAGGAATAGTGTAAGATTCATTTCCCAGAGACTTCGGTGGAAGTGATATAGCCCACTCTATGGATAGACAGAGACACAGACTCATTGCATAGTGACTGGTGGCTAACACGCCTTCATGACATACTGCTTCCTCTTTCAGACCTGATTCACCTACCTACGAAAAAAACAAAACACCACCCTCTGGTTCTCTCCCTCGGATGTGATGCAATCAAGCAGTGAGCTTGTTACCACAAGCCAAGCTGTTCCTCAGTTAGCTGTGAAAACACATTCCTGCATATATGGTATGTGACCTAACCAAAAACCAGAGGGAAAAAAAGAGAAGTGCAAAAAGAGCTGAGTAAACAGTGGCAGCTTTAAACTCAAAGACTTTAAACATGGTGAAGTAGGAAGAGCGTAAAGTGTTTGAGTGTGTACACTGCTACAGCTGTCACGCTGATACAAAACTAACGTTGTCACTTTATGTTTAAGAGGAGTATGAATATAGATTTTTACATTAGAAAGCCCAATGATAGCACAATATAGTAGAGAAATATTAGATATGTTTGATAAACTATCATCTAAAATGTTTCTATTTAATCAGATTGGTAATATTTACAAATATCCACAGTTAAGTACAAGAAAATGACAAAATCAAAGTATTAAATTAGATTTATATTTAAAGGTGGTACCAGGTTTTGATAGAATTATTGAAAATATTGCTAAATGAATTAACCCCACATGCAAATGTAACATTTGTACAATTTCCATATATAAAATATATTGTCAAAAATAAAAGGAGAAGAGGAAGAAGAAAAGAAATCTATTAGAAACTTGACAAAATATGTATGTTTACTGTTTAAGTATGTCTAAAAAAAAATTGGGTTAAACAATATGTCATGCAAATCCATCCCAAAACCTGACATGATGACATTACCAAAGTATACAAGATAGATATGTATTTAAAATAAAAAAAAGTTAAAAAAAAAGAACAAAAGAAAAAACAACAACATATAAAAACCGATTATATATAAAACAAGATATATAGACTTCTATATAGGCCTATTTTATGACTCTACTCTGAGTAATGTAACATGTAACAATATATTCCGCCTGTATAACAAGTATCATATATATCACTTATAGCAAAAGATTAAGTGACGAATATTCAGAAGCTCTTACCATAGTGGGATTTGTAAATATACACACATTCTGTAAAATAACTTCTGTTTTGTGCTAGCCTATATCAAGGGGGCGGTATTACATTAGCATAGGCATCTACAATCTCCTCTGAAACCGTACAAACGTAGAGGAGCTAATTCTTTAAATACTTTAAAGGGGTTTCTATTTGTTCCACTTTTACTAACGTTACTTTTACTGGTAGATCTTCTAGACAGTCTTACAATACTGATGTTGTTGGTGCATTGCTACGCAGTCATTAAATGAAGACGATAACATTTTGATACACTACATGCTAATAAATGTATAAAAGGACTTTATTATACTTTTTTTTTTTTAACTTTAGAATAATAAATATATACTTTTTTGCGAATCTACCGCGGCCTGAGAAGCAATGTAGTGCCGCGCATGCGCTTTAGCGCCACGCATGCGCAGTATGCTTTCCTCCGCATCTCGCGCCAAACTCCAGCTTTGATGAAAGTGTTAAACATGGTGAGAACGTGGCTTCTATATTTAATAATTCTATTACTTATATTACTGTTAAGAGAATGGCGCTTGTATACAATAACTATCATTACACTTAGGTTTGCAGAAATGTTTTAAACAGGCTGAATAATACAAAATTGTGCAGAGATGTAACGTTATAACACTCGACAAATTTGTCAGAAATATTTTTACTGACTTGCAGCCAAAATAGAGAATACGTAACAACGAATGTTCACGGGGCTAATGTTATTAACACAAACAATTACATTTTAAATTGATTTAAGAACATGAAGCATTAACTTAACTTACATATAAACCCTTGTCCTCAGACCGTAATTCAATATTTCATTAAACAAAATATATAATCAGCCTTCAGTACGTTTTTCTTTTTCTTTTTCTTTTTTAATACACATTACTTTTGTGTTCAACAGCATTTAAAAAAACCCTGTTTGCAACCTTTTATTAACACTCATGTTTATGACTGGCAATAAAATCAGATCATATTAAAGTCAGTCGCTCTAAAAGCCTATTTTGGAGGTTCAATCCTTCATAGATTTAAATCACATATATTTTTTTAACTAGTCCATTTAAAGAAAAAGTCTAAAACAATAAAGCCTATATATATATATATATATATATATATTTTTTTTTACCTCTGGTTCCACTGTTTTCCCAGAAATGTAATACTGAAGGGTTAATAAAATATAAAAGCACCACACCTGTTTAATAATGACAGCTGAATTAGTTTTATGTTTATTTATTTTAAAAAAAAATGAAGAAATGCATTTATATTATTTAAACAAATTGTTATCTTTTCAGTCTAAAAAGAAAGGACTAAGTTTGGAAGAGAAAAGAAGTCGTATGATGGAAATATTTTTTGAAACCGTAAGTATGCATGTTTTCATATTCTAATGTGTGTTTGTGTCCATGTCTGACACAGTTCTCTAGTAGTCTGGTATTATCTCAAACTTTGGGACATAAGATTAATTATGATTATTTTTCTCCTTCCAGAAAGATGTGTTCCAGCTGAAAGATATAGAAAAAATTGCCCCCAAATCCAAAGGAATCAGTAAGTTTTATTGACTTGTAATACTTTTTATTTGTGATCCTGACACCAATAAACCAATGTCACAGATAGAGGGAGCTCTTAATGACCCTGCGCAATTTTTATAGAACATACGTAATGGTAATCATCAGAAAACTGATCCTTGCCTGTTTGATTTGGACTGAATATAGAGAATTTCCAGACGAGGTGCCAATATGAATAACCTAGTTGTATAAATAGCCAGGAAAGCAGGCATGTTGACCTGAAATTTAGAAAGTTCTGCCCCTAGAGCTTTATAAGTATCTAATAATGATGCCAAAATGTTTGTCTTGTTGGATGATATAATTATAATAATAAATAAATAAATTAACTGCATAAAATTAAAAAGTGTGTATCAGCACATATATCTCAGAGCCCTTTTAAGACAATCACCCAGGGTTTAAAAAAAAGCAGGGCATTGGCAAGAAGACAAGAAACAGTTTTTAAATGAATATCAATGGAGGAGAGGCCATTACGATGAAGAACAGCACAAAGTGAAAAATCAAACAGGCGGATTTTATTTTTATGCAGTCATATGATGCAAGACAGATTTCAACAAAGCATCATTTATTTTATCCATGTTGTCTTGTGACAGTATTTTGCAATATCAAAACTCTACGACTTTTTGCAAAGCGTAATTATGCGTATACAAGATCAGTGAATCTCAAATTTTAAGTTGCGCTGCAACACTGGCCTGAAAGTGCATGTGACAGTTTTCTCACCCATTCAATTTTGAAGATATGTTTACTGACATAATGCTTACTAGAGAATTTATTTAATCTTTTTTTCAGCTCCTATGTCAGTGAAAGAGGTGTTGCAGAGTCTGGTGGACGATAACATGGTGGATACTGAGAGGGTGGGCACCTCCAACTATTACTGGGCGTTTCCTAGTAAAGCCCTGCACGCCCGTAAACGCAGATTAGAGGAACTGGAAAGACAAGTGAGGGCCTCTCTTTTTGGTATCTGACACTGCATGTATGATAGTTGATACAAAAAAAATGAAATGCATTGAACTGTATTTATTTGAATCATCCACAAGCCATCCAACATGTAGAGATCTGTGTGTTTTCATCTGAACATATTAAAAAAATAAATAAAATTAGCCTTATATTACTTGCTTACCAGTGCATCCTTTTTAGTGTATGGGTGCCGTCAGAATGAGAGTCAAAACAGATGCTAAAAACACCACAGTAATCCACAAGTAATCAATATGACTGGAAAAAGTCACGCCTTGTTAAGGGAAATCATCATCATTTTTTCATCATTCAAGAGACTTTGCATAAATGTGTAGATTTTGTTTTTTCTGTTTAGAATGAAGATGGGAATCAGCGTAAAAAAGCCCTTCAGCAAGCAGTTGACAAAGCCCAAGTGGGACGTGAAGTTAATGTGTGTGTTCACTTCTCTCTGAACTATGTTACCGTACAGCTCTAATGTCTGTGGGCCTTGTCTGACTATTGATTTTTTTGTGTATATTTAGGAGGAGAGAGAGAATCTCCTGAAAGAGCTCACAACATTGAAACATCAGAGAGATCAGCTAAGGGCTGAATTGGAGAAGTACAAAGAATGTGATCCAGAGGTGGTGGAAGAGATACGTGAGTAAACCACACAGATCTGTGTGCGTGATTCTGCTAACTGAAATTAAACTAAAATAAAAATAAATAGAATAATTAAAATAAAACACTTATAAAAAGCACAACAAAATGATAAAAAAAATAAAACTGAAGTTAAACTGAAAATGTACATAATATGAACAAAACTATAATTGCATAAACAATAATATAACACTGATAATCTGCATAGAGGAACTATGAAAGTAGTTCACATTTTACCCTCCAGATGGAGTTTGCACAAACATATTTATTCTTGGTACTGCATGCTCACAAGCAGTTTTAAATAGCTGGTTTGTTTCAGGGTGGTTTGCTTTAAGCTATATTCTGACCCCAGAGATGCTAAAAGAATCATTACAATTTTTTTTTTCAAGATTGCAGTTTTCTCAAATTAATTATTAGAAACAGCAGTGAAGCACAGGAAGTAAAAAGTACATTAAAAAGTATAGTATTTCCTGTTCTGTTATTAGTATTTTTCATATACCACTGACATTCACTTTTAAGTCTTTGAGTATTAAATATATTTTTAATTCTGTTCATTTTGAAAACACATTATTATCGGTTAGAACCATGTACTGTATGTAAAATGAATTTCAGCTGGTCTAAAGGGCTTGATTTTGATGATTAACAATTACGTTGTTGGTTACTGTGTACTTCCATTTTATTCATGTGTTCTCTGCCTTGTCTTAAAAGAGGAAATTCAGATGTTTCTTAATCTTATCAATCTTAAATTGATTTCACAATTACATCCCTGTGACACTCATATAATTTCTAAAAAAACATCATCACTGGTTAGTTCTCGTAAAAGCATGACCTATGCATGTTTACCTTCTATCACTGAGTTGTCTATACTGCATAAATTAATAAGTTTAGTTTGTTTTCCATTGCAAAGATCCTCTGTTTGCATTTGCTCTGCTGCAAATTTTCGTAAAGCAATCATCTGCATTTTTCTGACAAGACACCTGGGAGCAAGAAGCACACAATAAAGAATCAGCATCTCTCTTCACATAATTCTGCATAATAAGGCAACATTGCTCACAGCAGGTCTGAAGCCTTAAAGTGATTGCTTTGAAATTCACTGTTGAAGGTGATTTTGATGACTGTAGTGACAGTGCTTTAGTGCATCACAAAAAAAGGTCAATTTACCCAAAAATGAAAATTCTGTTGTTAGTTACTCGCCCTCATGTAGTTCCAAACCCGTAAGACCTATCTTCATTTTCGGAACACAAATTATTTAATGATATCAGAGAGCCATCTGACCCTCCATAGAATGCAACACAACTGAAATGATCCCAGATCCAGAAACTTATTAAAAACATCAGGAAAACAGTCCATGTAACATCAGTGGCTCAACTTTAAAATGTAAAATTTTTGTTATGTGTGAGTTTGTGTTGCAAAGATGCATTATGATTAGGCTATAATTAAAGAGGTTTTTGATTTTGTTCAGTTATATATAGCTTTTTATAGATTTGTTTATCATGTCCTTTTGCTGAGATTCGGTTCATTTTTGCTCCTGTTCAAGAAGCAAAGGCAGAAAATGACATTTTGTTGATAATGTCAGTGAACACAAATAAAAGTAGACCCAGTTCCAAATGATGTATCTTACTTTTATTAGAAAAAATGACAACGAATGCTATTATTTTGTTTCCAAAAAAAATGAAAGTGCTTGCACTAGTGCCTCCGTGTCATGGAACGAGCTTCCGGTCTCCGAACACATTTGGATATGCTAGCACACATTTATTATTATAGTGAAGTTTAACGTTGAAACATTTTTATATGCTTAAATTGTTTTAGTATGTATGGTACTGTATGTATGGAATTGATTTTATTACTTTTAAAAAGCCAAAACTTATAGGCTATTTAAGAATGCCCCAAAAGTTTTTCTAAATTGACTTTAAAAATATAAAAATAATAATTTTGCCATTACACACAAAACTAAACAAATTTTAAAGCTGAAACAGTAGAATGGTCAGAGCAGCAAAATATTTCGATTAGGATGTTTACATTTCGATTAAAAACTGCGTAGGCCATCTATGTTAATACTTGATTATGCTTGTTGCGATTATGAGCATTGAAATATTGCATTTACATGAATATTACTAATATTGCAATTGAAGTTTAATCGCAATACTTTCAAAATCTCATTATAATCGCATTAAGAGGGTCCATGTAAACCCATGTAAATAAAATGTAATGTCTTAAAACATATTACTAAACATTGATTTGAAAAACAAAAACTGTAGATATCTTGTAACATACAGCTAAAGTTCTAGACAAACGTTCAGTGACGTGTTATAGTATTCCTGACCTATCGCACATTTCCAGACAAGTTCAGGTCTAAATGTTCTGTGATCCTCTTCAGACAGTTCTGCGACCAGCCGTTAATAATCATCTCTCTCAAGCGCTGGTGGGGATAATGACTCATGTCTCTTGAGAGAAAATAACATTTGTAACCTCTCTTTACATCATCCATCTAGTTCATCACCCCATCCCTGCAGCTTGTTGCATTGTTCAAGAACTGCACACAACAAATCAAAAATTTGTTTTATAGCACCGTGGGCATGAGCTTCGAGTAAATTGCACTTGTCTTATTTGACAGTTTCATGGAATGCTTGATTCTGATTGGTCATTTGCAGCAGTTAGGGGTCAGATATTAATGAATAATTATTGCAGCAGCGGACAGCGCTGCATTACTGCAGGAAAGAGATCCTATATTGCTGTATACACTACCATCCAAAAGTCTGGGGGCTGATTTCTTAAATGTTTTTGAAAAAAGTATTTTAAAATACACGCATAGCAGTATTGTGAAATTTTATTAACATTTCCATACATTTCCAGTTCACGCTTCCTCAATGATGATAAATAAATAGCATGTTTGGCGTGCTGTCGGGGGCGAGCCGGGAGTTCGGTGAACCCCGAGCGCTAGTAATGACAGCCCTAAGGAAGGTGTGGCTTGGAGTCTGGCTCGAACCCTGCGTGCCCCCAAAAATTGCTTGGAGAACAAACATGCCCCCAAAAAGGGCTAGGAGACGGGGAGAAGGAGAGGGCGGGTGGTGAGGAGCCTCTGCGGAGGTGGGAGGGCACCTCGGCTGAGGTAATAATGAAAAAATAATAATAATAATAAAATGCCATTCGCCATTTTGAAGGCAAAACAGGTGACCCACGTGAATCGTGTAGATCCAATTAGAAATTCTTTTTGAGAAGGGGGGTCTTGGAAAAGTCAGTCTTTTGATTCATTTATTGATTAATTAAAACTTAATATAAAGTGGATTTAAGCCGTTTCAAATCGTGAAAGCTGAGTGTACCCCGTTTGTAGACCGTGCACACCATCCACTGACATCCAGGGCATCATTTCTTCCTGCGGGACAATCCGCGTGGGAGAAGACGACTGGGGAGAGATCCACAATTAAATTTGTGATGTTTATGTGTCACCAAAGGCTTACGCCTGTTTCACACAGGGTTGAGCTTGAGCGGTAGCAGGTTGTTAGATGGCAGGCTGAGGAATCGGGTCCTCGCGGAGGTAGGCAGACGAGTCAGAGTTAGACATTGTGCTTGTAGGATGTGTTTTGTGTCGTGCCATTCCGGAGAATGCAAAACGAGATGCGAAAGGGAAGATTTATGGTGGAGAGTTAGTGACTGATTGGCATACGATGGAGGCGGTACTGATTGAAAGATTGGAAACAGCTGAATTGAGCTTTGTACACACATCCTCCCAAAATTGGTTTGTAAACTACATTTAAAAATGTTTTAAAATCTGATTTATTCCTGTGATGGCAAGGCTGAAGTTTTCATCTGTTTTTATTCATTTTCCTGAATTAATTTAAAAACATTATTGCAAACTGGGCTCATGTTCTGTCTCTCCACAGTCTTTATAATTATGCTAATATTTCTAATTATATATATTAGAATCATAATTATGTCATAATTGTCATTATCACAAAATAAACACCACTCAGGCTGATTGTTATTCAAAGATGAGATTTTATTCACAGTCTCTGGACATTCAGCAATCAGGTTTTTTTTTTCTGCAAATGTTCAGTAACTCAGAACTCATAAATATTTCATGTCCATGTATTTATTTATTTGCTAAGTAGCCAGATATTAAGCTGAGAGTGCTCAGTCAGACATTATCACAAAATAAACTCCTTCAGGGTGATGATCACCCTGTCAAGGTTTAAATTAGTCCTTACTTGTTTATTAATCATAACTGCATTAAAAAGAGACTTCACAGTCCTGTGTATTTAAGGAGAAATCTAACTTATCCTGAAGGGTTTTTTTTCTACTTTAGTGAGTGAGGGCTCAGTGCCAGTTATTACAGGGTTGCTGGTATGAGTCCCAGTTGGGATACCCATGGGAAGTTGAGTCCGTACCAGAGGGCTGCTGATATCATGTCTCAAGCGGTACACTTAACCCTGATTACCTCTGGGGTCTTGAATATGGCAGTGCTGTCATCACACTTTGTGGATGTGCTAATAAAAGCAAATTTATCAGTGCTGCTCACTGAATAAGGAGGATTATATTCGGCATTGAACTACATTTAGTGCTTAAAAAAAAGAAAAAGAAAATGCATGAGGTCACATCAATAGATTTGGTGCCCTGTATGGTTATTGTTCTTCATAACACATTTATATTTTAAGTTAACAAACTGACAGTATATTTATTTATATTTTTTGTTTCACTAAATAAACTAGCTCATAAGAATCATCATGACCGAACTGGTTGTGCTGTATGGTTTTGTTTTACTAAAATTACCCAGCTGATGAGATTTCTTAGTTGGGGAATAGGTCAGTACTGGCTGCACTCAGTTTTGGATTCACTACAACGGACAAGCTCTGAAGATGCAGCATTGCTGAATTTTTTATTGTTAATATTCAATAGCAGCGACATTGAATAGCAACTGCATAATATTGCAGAAACCACCGTCAGAGGCTTTCATACTGTGCTTAACTCCGGGTTATTATTATACTTAAATCTGTTTTAACCCTGGGTAGAGGAGCGTTTCAGACTTGTTTAGAAGCTGGATTAGCACTGCTTTTTAACTGGGGTTCTGAAACGCTGCAGTGTTAACCCTGCAAACTTATGCGTTGGGAAATGATGCTGTGTTAGAATGCTACGTCTAGATGCCTAGCAACAAACTCGTGTGCCTCATATTCACATGTTTTGGACGTTAACAGAAACACTTTGTGTTGCATAAACAGTCAACAGTTCCAGTTTGAGAGGAAAAATGTAATGCAGTACCCAGGATTTTGTTTTCCCAGGGTTTCAAGAGTATTATATTCTGCCCACATTGCAAAAGTATGTACTTTTTTTTAGAACTTAAACTTTTTTCAAGAATGGAGCAGGTTTCTATTGTTGGTCCTCAAGTGTTTTTGTCTCTGGAAAAGTTTCATTCTTTCCTCAGAGTTGTGTCTTTGGAGAGCCCTTTATTTAAGCACTGCCCAAAATGATTTTCATTATCCACCTGACCTGTTCTATTGCCCTGAAGCTCTGCAGTGTCATGCATCTGCTCCTGTCAAGTCAGTATGAACAGAGAGAACACAAGTCATTAAGATTACAGATTGATCTGCCTTTTCCCAGATTGGACTTGATCCAAAGCCTTGGAATGACTTTTGAGCATTTGTTAATCTAGCTCTGAAATTGAAGTGGTCTGGGCAGCACATTCAGTATGATGGATTATATATCAGAGTGGGTCTTAGAAGAAAGTCTTTAGACTTAATGGAAGAGAGACTAGCTAGAGTGATGTACAGCAGTCTGCAGGGCTTCAAGTTGCTCAGTTTTACAAATACATAGGATTTGCCAAGTTTAGCTAGTTGAGATGATGTCAGTATGCCAGTCTTGTCAACAAAATTACTTGAAATGTAAAATTGTATTTTGTTTATGATCTGAGCAATTTAATTAAACAATTGAGATTATTCAGGCAAATGTAAAAGGTAAGCTTAGTAACACAACTTCTGCACAAAATTATGTAAATGCACTAGTGAACTTAAATGCTTGTCGCAATGTACATGTCATATTGTTAGTAAACTATTTCTGGAACAACACACTACAAAACAGACAATTTCAGTTCAAAAATCTGAAAAATCGATTTAATTTTACCCCATTTCTAAATTATTCGTAAACGACTCGTGTGAAGCATTTTGAAGAATCAGTCTGTCTAAACTCAGACAAAAACTTTTAACATTTATCGTGCACTGTCTGCGCCACAACTTTGCAGATAGTTTGTGTTCACATACAGCTACATGACACACTCCATGAAAAGGCATAAAAGAGGCACTTTCGTTTTTAAGTTTCCAACATCATTACTAGTGTGCTGCTTAATATTTTTTGGGACCAGCAATGCTTTTTTCAGGATTGTTCGTTCAAAACAGAAATGGTGTGTTACAATATATATATTATTATTCAAAAGTTCTTTTTCTTTATATAGAAATTCATACTTTTATTTATCAAGGATGTGTTAAATAGATGAAAAGTGTTAAGCAGCACAACAGTTTTAACACTAATAGTAAATCAGCATTTTCCTTCAGAAATAATGTCTGAAGGATCACATGACACTGACGATTTGAGTAATGGATGTTGAAAATTCAGTGCTGTGTCACAGAAATAAATCTATTTTAAAGTATAATAAAATATGAAACCAATATTAGAAATTATGATATTTCACAATATTACTGTTTTTGATGAGCATAAGAGAGAAAAAAAACAGCAGTTTGTATGTGAAATATTTGAATATTCAATCGGTTGAATGTTCAGTAAACTAATGTTATTTTCATCAAATAAAATTAATGAAATTTTTAGATAACATTTTAAGTAAAACAGACTGAAATTAATGAATATGACATGATTAATTATTTACTATATTTAAAAGATATTTTCATCTAAAAATAAACTTTTAAATAAAAAATAAACCTGCACAAATGAACACTGGACTTCGCAATGCTAATCTTAACATTAAAATAACATTAAAATATTCATCCTTTTTCTAGGTAAGGCCAACATTACAGCAAAAGAGGCAGTGTCTAGGTGGACGGGTAAGTTGTTTGCATGCTTCGCACCTCAACAAATCCTAAACCAATTATTTCCTTTGATAGTGTCATGTGATGCAGCCACAAAAACATTCTGAAATGTAGGCCACAGACAATCCTGACAGTCCAGTTTTGTCAGATCAGGCTAATATTAGTCCAGGCAAGCTGATCTTAGTTTTGCACTGTACATTATTAAATATTCTCTAGAACATATACGGTTGTCCCTGGCTTCTTAATTTGTCCAGTCAAATAAAATAACCTGTGCAGTTTTGTAAAAAAACAAATAGGTATCTCGTCACTCTGTAAATGAAATGCCGTTCACAAATGTTGGTATGATGCAGCTGTTTCGCTGACTTTGATATTGTGGCCCAGTTCCAAGTTCCAGTCTTGTTTGTGGCTGAGTAAAATTAACTTGCATGTTTTTATAACTCTTGACTCAGGCAGTGCAGTGCAAGCCCTTGGTTATTCCCAGGCATGATTTTTTTTGGAATGCAGCAGACACAGACATGCACACCACTTAACTTCTGGAAGAAATTCCTTTTTGTGCTCTGTAAATGTAACTACAAAAGTGGTCTCAGATGAGCAGTGCATGAAAAGTTTTGGCGCAGGCATGTTTGGAAACACAGCATACATGCTAAATGGCAAAGGTTTTAATGGTCTGTTTACATTTAACAGATCAGATTTCAGCCAAGAGTCAAACACAACGTACACTCTAGACCAGGCAAGCGCAAACACATGTAGGTTTCACTATATTACTGTGATTTCATAGATGGAATGGTTTGTATAAGGAGATGATGATGAACTCTCTCACAAACCTGAAAATATCAGCAGATTTAATGCAATGTATTATTTAGCAGATTTCTAAGCATTTTGAATAGTGAGAGCAATTTCAAATGCCTTCAAGCTAATTTTCAATAACTTGACCATTTTCCTAAAGACGTTTTTGAGCCAAACCTGTGCACATTCCATGGTAAGCTATCACCTGTGACCCATTGAAATAAAGTAAAATATAGTTAAATTCAACATATTTTAATTTCCGTAAATATTATTGCGGTATCTTATTGAAAGAATGCAAGATTTGTGAAGTGAAATCAGAAGCAGTGCCTCTTCTATTTGTTATTATACTTAACTATGTTTCTGACATTTTTGAGTTTTCATAATTCATCATTTTTGCATCATACGTGTGTTCCGTTCATTCTTTTCCAGATAATGTTTTTGCAATCAAATCCTGGGCAAAGAAGAAGTTCGGCTTTGAGAACAGCAGCTTGGACAAAGCTTTCGGAATACCAGAGGACTTTGACTATATTAACTGACCAAAAATGGATCTCATGATTGTTTGTTCTGTTTAAATTTGCACAATCAATAAGGTTTATTGTCTTAGATCAGTTGGATTTCTGTTTTGTTATCGGTTCTGCATGTTTAAGACACAGTGTGACTGACTTGCATTGTGAAGAGCGTGGTGAGCATCGTCAGCAGTGCCCCACCCTTGAAATTTAAACTCGTCTACTCCAAGGAAAACTTTAAGATTGATTTGTCCGGGTAAAAATGCTCCCAGTGTGTAAGCGGAGAAGGTGTTTTGTTAACCCTTGACTGTTCAGAGATGCACTCTGCTCGGACACCTGTTGATAGAGAAACTAAGCCTTGCAGATACCGCTGGGATGATAAATTGAGGTGCACATCAAAGGTCAATTCAAGGGAATTAATCACAAGTTAGAGTTTGTTTTAAAAAAAGTAAAATTGTTTATAGAAAAAATTGGACACATTTGGTTTTGTATGAAGTAGGAAATGTTCAGATTTTTTTGCTGACTTTTTTTTTCACAAATGTACATATTGTGCACCTTGTAAATATTTGAACAATTTGCTTTGTCAATTGTAATGTCATTTAATAAATGTACAGTTATCAAGCACATTGTTTGCATTTTTGTCCTATTTAACTGTAATATCCTGTTGATTTGTTGCATCATTAACTGCGCTTAAAGGTGCAGTATGTACATTTTTGACTACTAAAGCATAAAAATACCGTAATATGTTTGCAGAAACATGCTAAGTAAACATACTAACAAACCTCCGATATTTAGAATTTGGACAGCAAATTTAATATTTTGAATTTGGATGTCAAACCTACATACAGCACCTTTAAACAAAAAAAATCCCTTTTTAATTTTTTGTTAGTTTGTTGAATATGTTTTTGTTTATTGCAACACTAATATTAATGTATGTTATTAAAATACATACATAAATCTCTACTATTTTAAATAGTTTTTTTTATTAGTATTAGTACACAAGTGAACAATTTTAGGTATGTAAAGAGCTTAAAATGTTCAGCGTTCAGGTGTAGATGTTAAAAAAAGCAAATAATCGACCTGTTTGTTTTTGTGCATTTAAAAAGGAATGCCTAAAAACATCATTGATTTTTTTCCCCAAGTGTAATTACATATTTTGAAGGTTAATATTAAGCAAGTTTTATTAATCAATAATAGAGTACATTTAAATATAGCACAACACCAGAGCCCATAAAGATTCCGTAGTCTATTTTAATAAATTATTTTGCTCATAGACTTTTTTTAGAGGTTCATCTCCTTCCATTTATTTGTGTACAGCCTATTGTAAAAATATACCAATGTTTGAGTGTGACCTTAAAAGTACGAGTGGATTATCTCTCCTCCATCTACAACACCTCTATAGACGCGACAAAACACCAAACGCGACGCTGGCAGTAGAGTTTGTAGATTGCTGCGTCGCTTGAGCCTGGCTCTAGTGGGCGCACATACGTACTGCTGAGAGAGAGAGAGAGGAGGGAGGGTGTGAGAGAGAAAGAAGTGAAGCCAGGGAGCTCAGCACAGCCAGCATGGCGAGCCAAAGGGACTTCACACACAGAAAAACATGGATTAATGTCCTTCTGCGACTCATACAGCTGTTATTGCCGTACATTCAACACGGAGGAGCTCAGTTTCAAGGTGCGGGGGACAGATTGGTCTTATTTGTTTAGTCCACGAATGCAGCGCGACTGCGAAAATGTCGGAGGAACTGCCGAGGGCTGATTTGACAAGTATTCAAGTGCACTCGTTGTGCTAAAAGGGCACAATAATCATTGAATTTATCCGCAATCTGACCTATTTCTCGCGGGCTTTCACCCGTCGTCTATCTGCATGAGGATTAACGTTTTGATTGAAATCTGAAGAAAGACGGCTTGCGCTTTTTTTTGACCAAGTTACTGGTTTTGTTCGATTTCCTGTGTCAATGCAATATGCTACAAAGCTCGTATAGCTTCATACAGCTGTTATTCAGTACAGGCTTTGGCAACTAAGCGTCTGTCCGACAGTCGCACCGGAAAACACGAGTTTAGGACAGCATTAACGCACATTTAAATGCGTTTCCAGCTGCGTGTATTTGGATTGTTGACATGGTTTGAGCTATGGACTAAAATAGCTTGCCCGTTCAATCTCACGCCTTTGTCATCCACGCCAACTCATCTGCTGTTCGCTGTTCAACTACTGCAAATAGATTATTTAACGCATGCGAGATAATCTGTATATCGCTATAGGGTCATTTTCATAATCTCCTGTATTTTTTTGTTTTGTTTATAGAGACAGGGACTGGTCTGCTGTTGTTGATTGTTCGCATGATTTCCTTTGTTTATGTCATTCTTTTCTCTTGAAGCTTTGACTCAGATGTCCAGCGTGGTTGAAGTTTGGCAGGCTGAGGACGCAGACTTCTTCATGCCATCGCAGGTATGTGAGCTAGTAAAAACATGACGTCATGAGCTGGAAGTTTTTATTACGGTTCAGCTCTACTTCATTGTGAGCCGAGAGCACGTGCGAGACGTGGTGCAATGTGCTATTGTTACGACTGCAAAGGTGGCAAAAATCATAATAAGGTCTTTTTTTTTCATTTGGATATTTAGGTATCATTTACTGTGTGTTGGTTTATGTCGTTCTTATATGGCCAGGGCGATTGTTTATTTTGCTTGGTGAAATGTGTTTCCATGTGGAGGCGGGAACAGGGCGCATCTTTCTGTAGGACTCAGGGATACTGAATGGACCTATATAATTTCTTTTTTTTTTTTGGTCCCGTCATGCCTTTCAGCCGTTAACCTCATTGAATGTTTTGAAGTTTGTATAAACGTTTGAGTCATTAAGTAATTAACGAACAATTTGGATTTGCAGTTTTCAAAGCATTTTAAACAAATCTGTTTTGTGATTGTATTCTCGTTTTGGCGAAGGTTAAATAGTTTTTATTAGTACAGTACACTCAATAATGAAAATTGTGATATTTGACTTCCTTTCTGCAGCAACACAGAAGACATTTTTAAGATGGTTTGTAGTTTTGGTGACCATTTCCCTTCCATTACAGTTGTAACCAATAATGAAAATCGTTATGCTCCAAACCAGTCATCTTCTGAATGTAATAAGGGATTTTAGGCAGAAAGAAATCCTCAGTCACCATTCACTTGCATGGTATGTTAAAAAAGATGCAGTAAAACGAACAAATCTCTGCTTAGTCTTTTAATGTTTGGGTGAACTATGGCTTTTTAATAGCTGATATCTTTGCTGTTGCATTGTTATGACCTTTTTGACCTCATGGAATGTTATATTTAATGTTTTGTCTGTTAACGAGTCTAACTTCAAGCTATATGTGAGCTTGAGACAGATTTTATTAGCTAGATATTGTTGCAGATTTAATTGTGTACTAATGTACTATGGATGTACTAAAATAACAGTGTAGACATCAAATAATTAAAAAGTATACAAAATAAAAACTATTTCAAATATTATTAAAACACTGTGGTAGTATATAAATGCTCCTAAAATAACAGTAGCTTGTGATCCACTCTTCCAGTTATTTTTGTTGTGGCGATGCTAGAATAGTCAAGTCACTTGTACGTGAGATGCATTAAAACGCCACACTTTCCTGGCGTGGGACTTGGGTATCACTACAGAAAGTTATTAGAAAGTAAGAGATTTATTGCCAAGTATGATCTCGCATACAAGGAATCTATCTTTACTATGCTTCCAGATCGCAAGAGATACAGTAATATAATAGAATCATAAGATAAAAAGTACATAATAACATTTACAGAAGAGTTGCTATGCAGAGAATATAGTGTGTATTTTTATATGATTAAATATTAATTGAATTAACATATCGGTTACAGGTATATGCAACACATGAAGCCATTTAAAACAAACACCTGGGACAGTTACAAAGGAGTGCTTTTTTTGTGGTAGTGGATATTTTTGTTTATTATGATCAGGCTCACGAGACTGATGTATGTTTGATAAAGATTTTTGTTTCCTTTGGGGCAGGAAGCTAATGTTGCGAAAACATGCACAGAAACTGTTGCTGCTTCAGAAGTTGACAGACAATTTGCCACTTTTGTGGTTAACCGTTGTGCAATAGACCTGTCTTATGGCTTGAGAATGGCCACAATCAAAGAAATGGAAAATTCCATTTAAAGTTCTCCATTTGTTTAAAGGGGCTTCGTTTGTTGGTTTGACCATAATGGAGGTGGCAAAATCTTATTGCATCAATCTGTACTGGTATTTTATGTAGTAAGCATGTTTTATGCCAGATGGAAATGTCATGCTGAAACCGAACCATTGCTTGACACATTTAAAAAAAGAAGAAATGTAGCATGGGAATTGACTATCACTCCTTTTTTTAACCAGTTTCCAAGGCAACATCTTTTATTAAGTTTAGCTTGATGTACTAAAATAACTGAAAAATGATGATTTATATGAAATATAAAAACATCAAAATTACTAAAACTTTAAAACAAAATGTAAAGAAAATCTAAATACTAATAAAAGTTGTAATAGAACCTTGAAGCTAAAATAACACTTTGCAAATCAAGGTTATATATGTGCGGTGGTGGTGATAGAATAATCAGGTCAGTTGTATGTAAAATGCACCATGGGAATTGAGTAAAATTTTAATAAAAAGTTGTTTGAATGCTATTGGATGTGTTGATGTGGTTTATTATATAACTAGATTATGGGAAAGTTGGTAATACTACTTTACAGTATTTGAATCTTTCTAGAATTCAATTTTAGGGCAACTTTATATTCCCTATGTGCCCTGTATCAGCTGACGTCCATGCTATTAATAACATATGAAATAATTTTCTTTTTTTTTTTTTTTTACAAAATATTGTTATGCTGTGTCCTTCCTTTTAGTTTTAAAAAATAAGCTGTAATTAGATTTAATAATGCCGTGGAGGTTTTTTCCCCCCCAGCTTGAGATTTATTACTGATGTGTTAAATGAGATAGATATGGCTTGCTCATTCATTAATAATCTGGATTTATAAAATCTGAGGTCAAACGCACAAACCATTTTCAAGTAAAAACAAAACAAAACCTCAGTTGGAAAACTGACTAAAAGCAAACCCATAAATAGACTTCGATTCATTTGTAGTCGATATAGATGTCAGGAGTGATTGAGTAGACCTGCAGCATTCCAAAAAGAACCTCCCTCACCCGATGATGGATGGGTGGCGCATTTACTCAATGAATTCTAATAGTGCTTGTAAGTACTACACTGAAAATCTGCAGATGCACAGCATGTTCTCTGGTTTGAGGAAGACTCTAATTGAAACCCCTTGTCAGTAGGTCTGCATATTCATCCGATCATTGTAAAATGTGCACTTAACAGTCATCTGACACCAGGCAGTCAAGTGGCCTCCATATACATCCATTGTGTGCATGAAGGGCTATAGTTCCTATGGAAACACTGTTTTTTTTTTTAACAGCGAGCATAGACACTCGTCAGGTAATCATGGTTTTCAAGGCTCTCAGTAAGATGGCTATTTCAGTAAATTGCCTATAATGTGCTACAGGCAGTTTATGGAAGAGCATGGTTATATGTGTAGTAATGAGACGGTGTTCCCTTTCGCTACTGTTGCATTAAAAACAAGGTCAGGTCAACTACTTGGACTCTGAATTTACAGGTTTCTGTTTTGAGATAACACTTTAAAGTGAAGTAATGTAATGCCTGCATTTCTTATTACTTACTTTTCATTTGTTTTTTTATTGTTCCTGTATTGGTGAAATGTTATATTTCAATTTAACTTAACTAAATATAATTAAAAATAATTGCGAAAAACATTATTTATTATAAGTGTTATTAATCATTGTTTAAACACTTCAGTTTAATCAACGTTAAACACAAACAACTGCTTTCTTTCTTTATTTGAAAACCATGATTGATCAGTTTACTGCACCTTTGCTGGACAAAATTTCTAAAAATTGCCTATATGTTTTATTCATATTCCAAACCTCCTAACAGTCCATATGTAATATTCTTTTACCAACGGAATCTTTTTTTTTTTTTTTTTTTCAGGCAGAGGAGCAGCACAGTGAGAATGTTCCTCGAGACGAGAGGTGAGAGTTTCTCTTGAAACCACAATCCCTTTGAGACTTTCCAGCAGTTTTTAAACTGCAATATTTAGTATTGCAATACCTTATTTAGTAACATTTATTTAGCTGCGGTTATTAAAAATGTTTTTGTAACCCCACAATCTGTTGTGTATAACATAGTTTACTAAATTATCAAACGTTTTCCTTTTTATTATCTCATTTAATTTTCTGTGGTCTGTTGTGTACATCCTCTAAACATTTATCTGAAAGGAGGGCTGGTTTGTTTCAACAACATATGGAAAACTAAACCTCCTGAGGACTGGTTTTCTGTTTACTCTACATTTGCATTCATGTGACTGGCATGACCTAAGATAAACACATACTGCTTTATTAACTATATTTCAATAGCAAGATATGAATAAGAGCATAGCTTAGAACTCACTGGCATTTTGTTTATATGGAAAAATACCAATTTTTTTAGCCCAAGCCTGCAAGGCGGCACATGGTTTCCAGGTGTGTTTCAGAAGAAAAAAAGCAGCATGCAACACAAGATATAAGATAAGAGTAGGTACAGATGCAAAAAACAAATTGCCAAGCATTACTGAAGCTTTATGAATGTTTGTCTGTTATTGCTGTTATTATTTGGTAAGTGTTTGCATTGTAGTTCATGCAAAAATTGTCTTGCAGAATTAAAAAAGGGCCATCTCAACTAAGTGTATACGTTTTGTCCATTATGCGTTTTAGAAATTGTATTTTGCATCTTGATGTTTCTATTTAGGCTAACATTCTTAATGCATTATTCAACTTACATTAAAAAGTGGTCGGAAATTTGGCTAGCGTTAAGGGGTTGTGTTTCATTCACTTTCTTGGCAATTGAATGTCAGTAAGAGCAGATGAGTGAAATATATATTCGTTGTTAGAAATCTGCAGGATAAGAACGTATGCGTTTTTATTTCAAATGCTTTAGGCAGGATTTTTGTTCCATAAGAATGTAAACCGGTAAATGCATTAAAAAAAATAACTAAAATTGTGGACTTTTGAGTGAATGGAGCCATTTGAGACAGTTATTGTCAACATAAACTGGGAAATATTTGTTTTATCATAATGTAAAAAAAGAAAAAAGCATTTGTGACTTTGCATGCAAGTTTCGTTCACACTCTCTTAGTAATTGGAACTTATTTTACTTTCTCTTCATTGTCCTCTCTTAATTGTCTCTTTGCCACATCCTCTCAGACGACCCGTCAGTAACTCTTCTAGATCTCATTCTGCTATCTTCTTGTAGCAGATGTTTCATAGTTCACGTTGTTTTTTCATTGTTTTGACAAGATTCAGGGTAACAGCATACTCTGTGGTTAAGTCTTAATCAGAGACTATCACCATGCACAATGACTGCTTTTAATGCAGCAGCATCAACAAGACCCACTTCCTGTATCAACAGCAAAGAACGGTTACATGGATGTTGAAATAATATAAAGACATTCAGTGTCACCTGAAAAAATGTTTTGTGTCAGTCTCAATTAAGCATTTTTTTTTTAATAATTCTTTCCGTTATTTTATATGGAAACCTTGCACATTAAAAGGAAGCTGAGAGTGACTGTAGGCTTTGAAAAGAAGGATGCAGATATGACACCTTCACTCTGATTGGTCCAAAATGAGATTTGAATAAGCAGAAATGAACAAATTTGGGTAAAATCTGTCAAGGAACCTGTCCTACACTAGAAATAGTCATACTACCCATGTATTTGCAGTTGAGGTAAAAAGTTTACACACCCCTTTCAGAATCTGCAAAAAGTTATTTTACCAAAATTGAATTGATACAAAATGCATGTTATTTAAGAGAAAAGGGCTTCTTTTTTTAGCATGAATATCATTTTTAATCATGTAGTACTGTCCTTCAAAGGCTACAGAAGATAGTTGCATGTTTCCCTGAAATCCCAATAAGTAAATTTTACTCTGATCTTCAAATTCAGAAGTTTTCCACACCATCTCCCAATGCATGTTTTTTTGTTTACTTCTGTAATAGTTGCATATGAGTCCCTCAGTTGTCCTTAGTGTTAAAATATGGATCTCAAAATTATATAGTCATTGTTATGAAGGGTTTGAATACAGAAAACGTGGCAAAACCAAAGAAGTTGTGGGACCTGAAGGACTTTCTGGAGAACAGCAGGCAGTCTAACTGTTCTGGACAAACAAAGGGACAACTGTCACTAAGCAAAACTCTTAGTAAACATGTATGCAGCTCACTTTTGGTGAATTCATGGAAGTACTGTATAGCTTTCTTTTGCAGGAGAACAAAACAGCACCAGTGTGGGTTGTCTTGGGCTCCCGAATAGAGAAATGAAAGCCAGAATCGTTTGACCACACTGCTTGTGGATTTAAAAAAAAAGTGCTATAGACCTTAACTCTGTTTCTAATTCTTTTACATTGATCTGTCCAAAACCCCAAAAATGTACACCCTAAAGACAGGGGTCATGTGGAGGCTATCTTGTAACTTATAACTCTCTGGAAATTGGCTCATGGGGTTTTAACGTCAGCATGCATTGAGCTTGTCAGGGTTTTGGACTTATGATAGCAGTAATGCAGTGTTAAGCAACAGAATGTGCATAAATGGGACGGAGAACTAGGGTGCATCCAGGATACAAGGGCCTGATGAATTGTTAAAGTATTATTATTTTTGCTTGCATCGTAATGCACACCTGGAATGGACCATATTCATTCTTGGGTTATTTATGTTTAAGTAAAAATTCTTTGTGCACTGTTGAAGATGAAGAGTGTGTAATGCTATTACTAATACTGCTGGTGTTCAGAGTTCGCTCTTTGAACTTTGGCCTTGTGTTTGTGCGTCTATTGGCAGGGTGACTGCGATGGCGTCTGTGTATTGGAGATTATTGACTGTCTTAGAGCATGGAGAGAAAAGAGAATGTTTAATGCAGTTGTTTGAGGTCTAGAAAACACAGATTTTAGTAGCTAAGATTTTGTAAATTATTCATGGATGGGTTATCTCCTGATAAAACATATTATTTCATATTATGAAGTCATTTTGGGCAGGTTGTAAAGCATAGGTTTAGCAACAAACATATTTTCAGATATTTTTTTTTTAGGGCAGAAGTTCATTCTTTTGCTAGAGCTGTGAACACCTTAAACTGTGGTCATTATCAAAATAAAGAGAAGGAAATAAAAGCTTAAAATAAATAAAAGATTAAATAAAAACTGCTTTATTTAAGTATTTCATATGTGTATTTATGTATTTTTGTAATATTTTATAATAATTATTTAAAATGATTTTGATTTTGAACTTAATTTTACAATTTTGATTCCCAGAACCTGTCAGTTGTAAGTTTTACTTTGAGTTTGTTCTATTGCATCTGATGAGAGAGACATTTAGAATTTAGAATAAAAAAAATTGTCCAGGAATTACTGTTTCAAACTATTCGTCACATGCGGAAATCTTGTCCATTTGTCCAATGTCCATTTACAGATTTATACAAAAATGTAGGCATTTTTGTCAGAGAATTTTGCAACCCTAATGAAATGTTTAGATGACTTGCAATATCAAGTCATCTAAACATTTCATTAGGGTTTTTAGATTGAAGCAAACAGATCCACACATGATGATTTGTAGTATTTTTAAGCATATATTCACACTGAAGTAGAGACGTTAGATGTTTTATTGTTGTTGTTTTTTTGTGTAATATAAATGAAAGACACATACTCTTGCCTAATACTCGTGATCCTTGTTGCGCTTACACTGTTTGTCCACTATTTCAAATCCTAGAACATTTTAGCACTTCTTGCAGTACTTTCAGGATGTTTCGCCATGTGTATCACACAAGTAAAGGCCAGCTCACGTGAGAACGTAAGTTTGGGGGAAGTGATGTCTTCTTGCTCTTCATGGCCTGTATTTTTAATTTTTAACTGCAGTGATAGGGTTTTATGAAAACTCCCAGCCAATTAATCACAGCAAATTATAAAGAAAGAAAAAAGTCAGAAAATGAGTAAGCATGTGAAAAAAACAAGAATCAAGATAATAAGATAATCATAAGATTATCATAATCATAGGATAATCATAAAATTGCTGTATTTGTGCCCAACCGTAGTCGATTACTCATTTGCATCCTGAGTTTTAGGAGCCTGATGGGGAACTTCGAAGAACTTGATTTGAAATATGTCCAGGAATATTTAAATGCTAGTGTTGTATGATGCCTACTTTAAAGTTGCTTCTCCTTAAGCTCTCAAAATCACAATATCTGACTCGCAAAATCCAACAAACAACTGATGTGGGAAATCAAGTCCCTGCACTATGCTTTTTTTGGTCCCACTGTATATTAAGATATATGTAACCACAGTGTAAGATCACACCAGTACATAGTATCTACAGCTGTAGTATTTCTGTAACTACACACATGTAACAACCCTCAGAATGGTGTAAGTACAAATGTGTTACAGTGAAGTGAAAAAGTGTTGTTACCAATGTCCTAAGTAGTCATGTAACAGGAATTACATAGCCACATTTTGTAACAGCAGTATGTATAAGAGTAACTGGAACAGGGGGTTATCAGAGGCAGTTGGGTAGGTTTAGGGATAAGTAAAGTGGGTGGAGTTGGTGCACCTCTGTAATACCAATGTATATACATGGTAACTCTTCAGGAACTGCCCATTTAATATAAAGTGTAACATTCTGGACACCAACCACAATTTATATGTAAAGCCTAATTTACTGCCCGCTGCTGTGTA
>JAUYWG010000031.1:2408321-2456437 GCA_034779775.1 Enteromius afrohamiltoni
ACATATCAAAACATATTGGATTAAACGCAAAATATGTGTTGTAGAGAGCTGCAGCAAATGGCTTTTAATTGAAAGAAAACGCGTACTGCAAAAAAGTTCTTTCCATCGATCAATTTCTTACTTTCACAATCAACATATTTCACGAGGTTAACTTATACCCTCTGTGTGGTCAGTCCGCACAAGCTTGTTTTATTTGCGGCGCCTTTAAATACAAATACAGTAACGATTAACTAAGCAAATTGAAATGTTTTAGGTGTTTTATAAGGTTCTATGTATTTCCTCCTTTTGACATAAAACTTCGATGACACCACAGATGGGTTTTTGGTGATCCGTAATGTTGCGCTTGTCATCAGCCTCAAAAACAAAATATTTCCACACATGGCTCTTTCCTCCTCTCTTTTCAACAAGCAGATTCAGAGCTGCCTCATCAATTGCACCGCTGAACGCCATCTCTGTACTTTTATGAAGAAGACGCAACGGGTTGACCCGTTGCTCGGTACTACCGGTACTTCTGAAAACCTGGTACCGTAACATTTACATTTTTTAGTACCATCTTGGTATCGAAGTACCGGGTTTTTTGACAACACTACCTACACTAAATTGTTATACTCCTGGATGTATGTCTCAATATGGAGGAAAAGTTCTTTAATGTACTGGGGTGTCGATTCACTATTTGTCAGTTCAGTCATTTTACTTCAAAATGTTACGCTTAATTCAGTGTTACTTGTCATCTATTGAATTTATTAGTGACATTTAGTAGCAATCTGAATGAAATTCGGTGAGCAATTTTAGATTTAATTTAATTTTTTTTTTTTCACAACATCTTGCAACAAACACTGACACTGAGTGGACTCTAATCTGTGAATGTGGCATAGTAGCTTCCTGAAGTGGCAATTTAAAGATTGTATAGTATGTTCTGCATTTCTCTCTCTGTCTCTGGTCGCTAGTGCTAATTTTCACACCTCCTGCTGTGCTACACCCTCTCATCTCTTCCCCTGTCCTCTGCCAACACCACAAATAGCTTCAGCTCTGGCATCAACTACATTCTAATAAGCCCAAACCACTCTACAATGTTTCTTCTATAGATCCTTATCGCTAATATTTAGGGTGTACTTGTGTTATTGTGGGGGGAAAAAACAACACACAATTTCTAAACAAATTTGCCATTCTTTACCATGGGCTTATTGTGTGTTTTTTTTTTTTTTTTTTTTTTTTCTTGATTGAATTGTAGAAGGATGATTGTGTTTCTGTGTTTGTTTTTACAACCACAATGTGTCACGTTGACGCCAATTAAAGGCAACACATTTATTGCTTGTGTGTTTATTGCTTCTGTCATGTGACCCACTGTTGTGTGGTAACCAGTAACCGTGGTCACCTGTCACAAAGCCATTCAAATCTAAATGAGATCTGTTGGAAAACAGAGATGGTAATGTTCATTTAGTTCATTCAATCGTCTTTGGATTTTGCCATCCATTATTTGATTGGTAGAATGCTGTGTTCTTATTATATTTGCTGATTTTATTTTGTTAAAATGTATTGCTTCTATCAAAAGGTTTTGCTTATATCTTAAAGAAGCAACAAGCCCAATTTTCCTTTCTCTTTTGAGTGTTATAAACTGTTAGTGCATAGATGATATCCCGGAAGTTGCAAAGATTAAGATTTATAAAAGTTATTTGAAAGTTTTCCATGCCCCCTAACATGGCTAGTTTAAACAAGCTCCCACGTACCTATGTCACTGTGTGGGTTTATTTTCAAACACTCCCCAAATGTTTACCTAAAGAAAGAAAGCAGAGCTATTATTCTTGCTGTAGTGTTGCTGCGGGCACCATGTTCTGGAGACGCTGCATGTTGTTGTGAAAGTGAAACTACTTTTTTGGGGTTTTATAAAAAGGACATAACTAGAAGTCAGTGGTCAAGTTGTATTCACAACACTGTTCCAGAACAGTTCAACCCAGATATTAACCGGGACGCGACATCACATTCCATGTTTGCGGTAAAACATGTCATTTTTAGATTTAGCAGATCTTTATAGTGAGATGACACAAATATTAACCTTAATACAAATATAATGTAAACAAATATAGGTTACAGCTACTGATTATTGCTGTATCAAATAAAAACAAAAATGTATACAATGTATATAATCTAAACTAAATAATACTTAAAGAAATATCTGTTGTTTACCATTTCTACATTGGATCTTAAACAGGACATTTTGGTTGTATTTTTAATTACAGTAACAATATTATACAATATTTATAATACAACACTGTAATATTTTTTTCTTCTGTATTGTGTAATGCAGGATAGGAAGTCTTACCTTCTCAGGTTGTACCGCCATTTTATTCTTAAAGTCTCAGTATTTGACACGAAGGTAAGGTATTGCCTAATTAATTATCTACAGAAATAGATTTTTGGAGTAATTGCATGCTTAATCGGAGCTTATGGTGCATCTACAGCAGATTATTTATTTAAGACATTCACAGTTGCCCCATGAACAACAGTATAAAGTGAAAATACCAGCAGGCACTTATGTCTGCTCTTCACAGGACAATGAAAATCCAAAAATGCTCTGCTGAAGCATCAAGAGAAACGTCAAGAATCCATTTGAACAGACAATTTACTTGCAAAACATACAGATTTGATAGAAACTGACCATTTAGTCACTCAAAAGTTGATTGTTGAAATCTGTATAGATTTCTTTCCTCTGCTGAACACAGAACCATCAACTGTTTGATTAATGTCCTCTTTCGTGTTTAGCATATGAAAGAAATTCACACAGGTTCGTTTGGGTGAATAATGAATTGGGTGTCATTGACATTGTTTTCTGAGTATTTGAATGACCTACTTCATGTTTTTGTTTTTTTGTTTTTTGTCTTTTTGCATACTCTTTGAATGTGGCGAGAATGTTAGCTCCTCCCTCTGCTCATCAACAGACTTTTCAAACAGACCATAATATGCACCCTGGTGTACAGTACAAATGCCTTAAACATTGAAACACTGGAACTCGGATCAGCTACCGAGTGTCATTTCTACACTTCTAACCCCTGCGTTATTCAAATTACCTACAACTTCCTGTTTCAGTACACACAGGAAATGAACACTACACCCTATTTCAAACAGCAGTATTTTTTTTCTTTTGTGATGGGAAGTGATGCTGCTGCCAGCAACTAATGCGTAGTGAGAGAAATGTCAATGGCTTTTAAAGAACAGTGGTAAACCAAATTTTTTGTACACTGTAAATGAAGTAAACGAATTGGGGTAACTTTTCAAATATTTATAAGTTTCAACTACAGTTTAAGTATATAAGTACAGTTTACATAAGAATATTACAGTGACAGCACAACTGTTTTCAACATTGGTAATAATAAATGTTTCTTGCTCACCAAATATGTAAATGATTTCTGAAGGATTAGGTTACACTAAAGATGAAGTAATAGCTAGCTTTGAATAAATTACATTTCTAATTACTCAGAAAACTGGTATTTTATCATTTGTAGTGTTTTACAGTATTACTGTTTTCACTATATTTTTGACTAAATAAACGCAACCCTGATAAGCAATAATAAGTTCCCAACCATAACAGAGTTGCATATAATGAAGTGCATTTAATTTACATTCACACAAAACTAAAAAATGAGCTCACCTGAAACTCTTACTCTGTAGTTCCTGTTTCTTAGTGATTCAGCGTTCTCCAGACATTGCTCCCACTCACACCAGTACAGGTTACAAAAACAGCCACTATGCTATTCCCTGATTCATTACAAATGTTAATGGCCTCAGAGAACGTCAAATTTAATTGTGATTTTATCTTCTTTTCTTTTTTTTTGACAGAATCATTGGATGTTCTAGATTATCTATAGCTATGTTCACAGGTAGCCATTCGATAACACAGCCGGCTGTTGAATTTTTGCACCCAGTATCAAATCTATCCTGTGTCTTTTCTCAGCTTGCTCACTGATAGCTGATATGAATAACCTGTTTTGTTAGTGATAATGGCCAGACAGAAACCTGTAACCATTTGGTTCCATCATCATCAGGGGAAGTCGGTCCATATTTGATGCTCTTCCAGCTTCTCTGTGTTCAGTCTACTTTGGTTCCCTTTTTTGGGAGAACTTTGAAAGCTGTTCAAAGCCATAAACATGTTCTATTAGGCTTGGAAGTATTCATAGAAGTATTGTTGGTTTGTTTCATATGTTCTTTCCTGGAACTGTTACAAACCTCAAGTTCTCCTCTTTCTGTTGATAATCAGTTATGAAGGCCACTGATATGTGTCCTCATGTCAGAAGTCCTAGCTTTTGAAAGCCTGGTCAAGCCACTGACAGTGTTTAGAGAGGCAGGTTTCCCCCACAATTCAACTGATGTTGTCTTCTGCTCGCTGGAACCATCTAGTGCAGGGGCCACCAAGTTTGGTCCTGGAGGGCCAGTGTCCTGGAGAGTTTTTGTCAACAAAACACAGACATTTGATAGACTTTTTACTTACCGTCTGCAGTTCTGAATCATGACCGGGATATTTTGTACCTGAGACTGCTTCATCTTTCAGCATTAAACATTGTGCAAATTCACCGTCGAACTGGACCTTGTTTATAAAACGTTCATCAACACACACTTGTGTTAGAATTATTTGTATTATCACTTTGAGGCTTCATTTAAGTTAGTTTATTCCAAGTATGATATATACGTGTCTGTAATGTCCTGTTTTTAACCCTGCGTGTTAGGGATGGGATGATTCCCCCCGATTCACTCGGTGCATAGTCTTAAAAAGTTAACGATGCAATGCATCGGTTTAAAATGTGTCCATCGGATACAAATTGGCATTTGTATCGAGATGCATAGTTTCTATCGTATCTGCATTGGTAAAACCCAATGAATTTTTTTTTATAATTATAAGTACACATACTATACTTTCATTATTTAGAACGTGGAATTTGTAAAATACGTCATGCCACTATAAAATATACCGGCAGCACGATGAATCTGACAACACACTTGTAGCGCTGACACGGTGTGCGTTTGGAGACTCCTCCTCCTCTCACTCGGATTCAGCTGAACCTGCTACAGTTGCTACAGTTCAGATCAAGATCAAAACTTTTTTCAATCTCAGCTGCCTTAAGCCGCCAGTTTCACACAGCACGCGTCAGCATGGCGTACAGTATGTAAGCAGCGCAGAAGCGGTGTGCGCCAATTGTGCTTTCACACTGCCAGCGTTTGCCCCGTGCAGCTGAACCGTGGCTTGTACTGCAGTAGGCTAGAGACAAGCATCTTATTTCTGTCATATTTTCCAGCGTCCTTCTCTGAACCCTGTGTGCTTTAATTTATGTCATTGCCAGCATACTTTGCTATGCTACTGTCTATATAATAGTTTACACAATAAACTTGAGCAAAGTTTTTAATATGTGTATATGAAAAAATATCACAGCCTGTCAGGAACAAATATGTCTGACCCTTCTCATATTTTGTATAAGAAATATCACATTTTGCCAGGCAACAGAAGGCTTGCATGCAGATGCTAGATTGAATAGGTTATGCTTTGAGATCCAAGACAAATTTTGGAAAGAATTCCAACAAAAAAGTGTATTTAGATTAAGATTATTTTTTCAATTCAATTATTCAAAGCTAACAAATGCTTCTAGTTTTATTCATTTAACAGGCCTTTGAAGTTTGGGCAAAAACTAACTGGTAAATTATGTGTTTTTGTGCATTTTATTTTTTCATATGGTGAGTGTGAACTGCTCTTTCCAAGACAATAACCGAAGCAATCACCTTTTTTCTTATCTGTAAAGACATTCAGCCTTACAGCGTTCCAGAGAACAAGTGCTCCCAATACCTGTATACCTGCATATTTGTTTTATAGCGTCATACTGCATCAAATCATGTTAAATCGAATCGAAATCGGTTCGCACTGCATCGTAACAGTGGTGTATCGTATCGCATGACTTTTAACTGAAACTTCTATTTTTGTAAGCATGGCGCAGTGACATATTGCAATATTTTCAAATACATTTTCACATAGCCCCTGTAATTAAGCACAGAGTAGAAGATCAGTGTTGGGATTTGAAGAATGTACATCAAAAATAATTGGAAAATGCTTTCATCTCAAAAAACCAAAACCCATTTAGTTCATTCATCTTAAAATTCTAACACTTCTCAGAACAACTTAATAGCCTCTTTTTTCTTTGTCCCAGTTGGTGTTTTTGAAGAAATAAACAGTTTATTACCAATTAGGAGAGAATAAAATGAGGCATTTGTGATTTGGTCCGCTTTGCCCTGCTGCCCACTTTAACTTCCTGTTGTTTTTAGTTTCCTGTTACCGTTTTGCACACTTGTATTTTGTATTACCTTGTGGTTCTTTTGTGTTTGTTACATGGTGGTGGTATATGAATTTGGCAGCCTTACTTAAAGATGAAAGTTTTTGAGTTCACTTCTTACCAGAAGGAAGCTCATTTAGCTTAGTCTGTTTCTAATGTTCATGTAAAACCACATGATATTCATGTATCTTAAATGCATTATGCAGATGCTTGTTGCTCAAGAACAATGAAGTCATTCCCTAAAGTCTGCCAACAAACTTGGTCTGTTTGTGGCTTATTAACATTCATGCATGTGAAAAGATGACATTGTGTGATAAAGTCAGTTCTCTTTCCAAACCAGTAAAATGTCATCTTAGGGCAGTTTTTAATGCAGATTTAAATCAGGATTTTACATCCTGAAATCTTCAGTTAACTTGAATGTGAAAGTGTTTAAAGTGCTTAGTTGCATAATACTGCACAGTAGTAATATGTTTAGATTTGTTCATGTGTATACACTATGTAGCACATCATACAAAGTTTCCCTTCTTTCCCAGAGAGGTGCAAAACCTCTCTGCTGGGTTTGATTCTCTTTTCTCTTGCTCAGTATTTTTAAAATGACTTGTAAAAAGCATCAGTCTGCTTGACGTTCAAATTTTATTTCTCTCTTTACTCCTCAGCTCCTCGTTTTATGTGCAGGAGAGTGGGAGACAGCTCCTGTTTCAGCCGCCCACACTGGATTTTGGACCACAGTACGTGTTTTATATTTCATACATTACACCCTCAATATCAGCAAATACAATAACCAGCATGTTATTTTGGTGTGAGTATCTCCATAATAGCTTATAAAACTGTCATTTCTTCTCAAACCATACTAACATATTTAAAAGAAGTTACGATGGCATATGTGTACATGTTCAAATGTGGATGGGTTCAGTATTATTGTTTATTTTTTTTGTACTAACACTACCGAAAGGGGATTTTGTCCAAGTGTAAGTGCTTTTTGTTTTGTGTAAGTGTGCTGCAGCATTGCTATAAGTTGCCTTTTTTTAGAGCATGTAATGTAGCAATAAACAGCATATAATCTTTATATGAGGTATACTCTGCGAGTGGAGTGAAAAGGTGGCAGGGGGTTCAAACCATGTTGTGTTACTTTGTTACAGAATTTGTTTTTTTTTAACATTATTTTATTTACTATTAATTAAAGGTATGTTTTTTATTAGAGATTTATATAATACGAAACATTATAATCATTTTTAAGCTGTATGTTTATGATGAGTAAAAATATTGACTATAACTGAAAAAGAATACTTTCAAAACTAAATGTCACATAGTTTATAGCACTTAACTGCCTTGCAATAAACATAAATATATTTTAGTCAGTTTAGGTTAGTTAGTTGTTGCCACAGATGTTGTTCATGAAACATAAATGGTATTTTAAGGTCTGTTCAGTTTTAAAAGTGTAGCTGGCTTCCTCTGCAGACAGGACGACTAAATATGGCTGAGTTTCTTTGCTTCTGATGGAAGAAAAAGCAGTGGCAGAGCTTGGAGTGGACTACACTTCTTTCAGTTTGACCTTAAGAAATAACGAGTTGGAAAGTTGTGATGTCTGTTCCAGTGCTGATAGTCCCAGCTGGAGGGAGCTTTACTGGTTGTTGTGACCTTTTATTTGGACACTGAGCCAGATGAATCATAGTGTGATTTACAGCTGCAACAACTAACAGAAAAAATTTATAATTATTTTTGAAAATAGTTATTTATTTAAAAATTTAAATGCCTTTTTTTTTTTTCTTTTTTCTTTTTTAAGGTTTTTGTCCTCATTGGTGAAGTCACTTCACAGGAATTAAAATGTTACTTCTATGTCAAAAACAGTTTATAAAGCTTCAAAAAAGGTTACAGGCATGTCTTTCCAAGTGCTTTGGCAGAGTACTGGTGCTGTTCAATGCTTCTCTGAGGTAATGTAATGTAGTAAAAGTAAACACACCTTAAATATGAAAGTGCAGTTTACGGCAGGCACACGTGTAAAGAAGCATTTACATTTTTTAAATGCAAAGCGTTTAAATTGCCAGCAATTGACCTTTGTCAAGCTATCAAGCAAAATTTACATTTTACTGTTGCGTTTTTGTTATCCGAGCAGTTTTGCAAAAAACTCCTAATATGAAATGTGTATTTAGATGTTTGCGCTGTTGTTAAACTTGAAATGCTACGAGCATGTGCATACTTGTCAATCATAAGTAGTGAAACGGAGAAGGGCATGTAGAAAACAGAAAAACTTGAATAATTAAAAAAAATAATTTAAACTCAAAAAACTGATGTACTGTATATTAAGTAGCTATTTATGAAAATACTATAAAAACATGACCGCCTTTTATATGTTTAATAGGGCTGTATATCTATCTTTAAAAAAATGTACTTCAATATTTAATCTGTAACCCAATCCAGATATTACAGAATTACCTTAGGAATACCTCAAGGCTACATATGCAAATAGAGAAAAAAGCAATATTAGCTTATTTTGCATATTTTTGCATAATTTTCCCATATACAACTATGGGTATAATATTATTTAAAACGTTTCCACAGAATTACAGCCATTTGGCCATTGCTTGCTAAACTAAATAGTTTAGATAGATAGATAGGTAGATACAGTAGATAGATACGATAGATACAGTAGATGCAATAGATAGATAGATACAGTAGATAGATAGATAGATAGATACAGTAGATAGATAGATAGATGGATACAGTAGATGCAATAGATAGATAGATAGATGGATACAGTAGATGCAATAGATTTTTTTTTTAACAAATATTTTGAAACCAGGTCCTCTAAATACACATCATGTATCTGGTGCGTTGCATAATGTTTTTCTGCACATGTATGCACAGGTAGCTAATGGTCTACACCTTGTTTTTCTGGATACGTGTTCCTGCAGTGATGCAACACACACCAGGCTTAACCTTACTGCAGGAGAGAGAAACAAACAGGCATCTGGCAGCTAATTTCATCAGCAATTCTGCACAGCCATCCACATGTTATTCTCTGTCTCAAACACTCTCACACACACCCTTTATTCTTCCATCACTGCATCCACTGGGACACGCATAGAGAGACAACAGTTTAGACCTGAAATGACATTGCTTGGGCCGTGTTGTATTTTTATTTTATTTTATTTTTTTTACTTCTGCTTTCAAAGTTGGGACCCTTTTGCAAACAAGAAGCTGGGGTTCTGCCTTTTTATGACTAATAACTGATGCACACATCTATATTTTAAGAGTTTCAGTTCTTCTTTTTGATTTAAAACAAATCATACAATTGATCATAAATGATCATACAATTAAAAAAACCCCATAAATTTCAAAAAACAAAGTTCTATTTAGCCAAATCTATCTAAAATAATGTAGCACAATTTTTGCTTATTGTTGTATGAATAAAATTACTCCGTTTTGGTTGAATATTTTTGGTTGCCCAAAGTTATTTAGGTTAAATTGTGTTTTTGGTTGTTGTTTTTTTCCCTCCTCCTCTGTTTATTTTATTTCAAGATCACAACGTTACATTCTAATTTAGAGTTAATTTTATGACAACACTATCAACGTCTTCACATGCTTTTAGCGTTTAGGCACTGCTTAGGTGTTACCTCTGAGTCCAAGGACGTGGACAGCTACAAATAGAACGTCACGTGTTGTCACCTCAGAATTACGGTAATTACAACATGGTGTGAATTCAGCCAGTGTTTTAAAAGTTGAGTAATTGTCCATACAACTTTTGGAGTGCTGTTCTTTCGAAAATTGCCAAATGGATGTGCAATTTATCAAAAGACCAGATAATAAAGAACTGATGACTGAAGATTTGAGATGAACATTTGAGATTCAGTATTTGTTCAAAGGATCTGCAGTCGTTTTTATTGGCTGCTATGTTATACATGCTGATATTCACGCACCTCTTTCGAAGCTGACTTTTGACCACAGAGACATCATAATATAAAGATCTGAGCTGCTAAGCTTTCTGTGGTTAGAATCAGCTTTGAAAGGTCAGCTTAAGTCTTTTAATAGACGAATGTGGCTTTGAGTGACATTTACTTTCATCTTTGCTCAAGTGTTGTAACGTTATGATCGGTTCTCATTGTGATGCTTTGGGGAAGTAAGTGTGCACTTTGTGCAGTTTTTAGTCGGAAATAAATGATCTCCATTTGAGTATGGTTATGTTTTAACAATGTTCATAAAACCTAACATTCCCTGGCATATCAGTCATTTAGATCAGTTTTTCCATTTCACAGTGGTTGTATTCACAGTGACATGCTTTAACAAAAACATTCTGATAAAAACGGATTTTGGAATCTGCAATGCTGTATTTCGCTCTGTCATTCTGCAGGCCGGTGGGGCTGCCAAGAGCTGAAACCGTATATATCCACAACCCCAGCGCAGAGCTCCCAGTCTCTCTGCTCTCTGTGTTTACATCCAGCAGACATTTTCACATGCCTTCCTTCCACAGAAGGGTAAGTATGCACCTCATTTCCCGTTTGGGCTGCTTTCTCTGTTCTTCTACGTCAGTTAAGCACTCTCATTGTCCCATATTAATGTGATCCAGCATTTCGAGTCGTTCAGTTTTTTTCTTTTTACAGGTGATTCCACCCAGAGGGAGAACATCTTTTAAAATCATTTTCCTCCCCACAGTGGAGGGCAATGAAGAAATCACTTTATTTATTAACACATCAACCCATGGGGTGATATCATACCAGGCAAGTTTTAAAGAATTATACTATTACATGGTTATTCTTTCGCTTAAGAAGTTTCATGGAAACATATTTTTACCTAGAGGGGACATGTGGGAAAGATTCATATTTAAAAGAGGTTTATTTAACTTGGCAGCAGTGCAAAAGCAATTCTAGCTGGTTGTACAAAATGAGAGTGGTAAATGGTATTCCCACAGTTTGCAATCATTTTTAAGATTTTTTTTTTTTTTTTTGGCTCAGTCAAAGTACTTTTTACAAGACAAATGTAATATTCATGACCAGAGCCTTGACCTGGCAAAATTGATCTGCCTTAATTTTTTTAAGTGTTCATAACATACATTTCAGTTGTTTGTGGGGCAGTTATGTATATTAAAGTACACACTGATGAGTAATAAGCTTAAATAGTACAGAATCTCAGCATAGTGTGATACTGTATGACTGTCATCAAACAAAAGTACTTTAATCACCAGCGAAATCTGCACTGGCATAAATTAGTATTCAGGTCATGTAAAGTATGCTATCTTCTGTAGTCATGTTTTCATCATGAGTAAGTTTCTGATCACCTGATAAAATCTATTACAGCACTTAAAAGTACTTCATGTATGACAAACAAGGTATTCAAGTCTACACTAGTTGTCCAAAGTTTAGAAATACCAAAAAAATGTTATTGCATCAACTCTCAAAAGTTTTTTAATTTCAATATGAAAGCTGCTTTTACTTGATCAAAAATACAGTAAAAAACATAATAGTGTACAATTTTAAATCAAATAAGATTTCTTATCAATGTTGAAAACTGTTTTTGAAATGTGTTTTGTCTCTCTCTCTCTCTCTCTCTCTCTCTCTCTCTGTGCCAGGTTTTTGGGGTTGGTGTCCATGGGGGTTCAGTCAAGGACGTCCATAGAAAAGACAGCGTTCTGATATTTCCCCACATACAGAGCATTAATCTAACACAAACTCAGGTATGTGTATTGAATGTGGATATGCCCTTTGCTTAGTTGTGATCTTAAACATGCAAATGTTTTTTTTTTTTGTTTGTTTACTATTCTTTGTGCTGGATGACACATGAGGTCCAGCAACAGCTGAGTGCTTCTGTCTCCTATTACTGTCATAGCCATTAGCACAAACACACACAGGACATGATACATTTAGTCCATGTAAAGCCAGAATAAATGTGCGTTCTGGGTTTGTAAAACCACAGAAAAATATGTTATTAACCACAGAGACACATTTAAATGATTAAAAATACACCAAGTAAATGAAATGTTATTAAAATCTTGAAAAAAAGCAGTAGTATTCTCTGCTCTCAAATGCTGGGGACATGTCCACTGTTGGCACTGAAACCACCCACACTCCTTCCTCTTTTAAACTGTCAAATATAAGTAGATGTAAAGACTGAGATGTTTTTAAAATTATCGCAACCATGTAATATGCATTTACATTTTTATATCTATATATATATATATATATATATATGTAAATATATACATATACATATATATATATATATATAATTTATGTTAAAACAATGTTAAAAACAGCCATTGTTGCTGGCATGGTGTTAAACTTTAAATAAATAATTATTACCTTTACACAGCCTTAAAAAATAAATAACTAAAAAGCCATGTTGCCATACACCCATGTAAGCCCGCATGCCTAAAGTCTTGTTTTTGTTGATATTCTTCTTAAGGCCTGCACAGAAAGCAAAAATATGCCAATACGGACTGTTGACAACACATTTTTGTGTCCACTGTGCTGCTTTTTATCTATGTAAACATTCACTAGACGGCATCTTTTGCACTTTAGAACTTTTTAAAATGGTTAATACATCACAGAAAGGTTTAGTTTGAAAACCGCATGCCAGATATTGTCAGTTATTTTATAGACTTATTACTATTAGCGTTGCTGTGTTTACCTTTTTTATAATCTTCACAATGGAAACCCGCATCACAAGACCACTGTATATTTCTTTTTCAGTGTTATTATTTTGACAGAGGTAGACGATGGTCTGTTTTTTCTCATATAGGAGTTCTGCAGGGTCTTGGCTCTCATAAACAAGTTTATATATATATATATATATATATATGCTATTCTGTCAAAGTGAGCTCTGTGTTTGGATGAAGCCACTTAAATTTCGCTGACTCTTATACTGAATGATAACTGAATATAGTTGGCTATTCCTCCTGAGATCCAACAGACCAGTCTGCTGGCACAAGATGACCCTTATCCTTATTTTGATGATCTGACAACAGAGTAACATCTGTGAATGTATATTCAAACCTGTACCTTCACATTGACTAATTTCAGCTAAATTTAAGGTGGTTATATGTGGCGTGACATTGTGAGAATGACCACATAATTACCACATACATTACAGAGAGGTGATGTAACCCTGCTATTCGCTTATAATTTGTCGAAGTGCTATAGAGGTGACAGGTAAAGATACTGTATTGCTGAAGTTACAGACTTGGTAACAGTAAGGGATGTTTCACCTATCGACCACTGCTAAAATCTTGCCGCTCTTGGAAGAAAGGTGCTCAATTAAACAAGTTCTTCTGACATTTCACACTGAATCGCTGTCATATTGCAGTGCCTCCTTGTTCACAATGGACAATCAGTGTCTTGCTGTTGTGAACTTTTTAAGGGGATACGCCTCCTAAGGCTGTTAAGTGTAAAACATTTAGTTTGTTCTGTCAGCATTTCTTTACTCTCATGTCTTTCCAAACCCATATCAATGTCTGTCTTTCATGGAACACCCAAAAATTTCAGAAGAATCTCAAAGGTGCTTCTACAGTATACTGCTTTTAAGTTTTATTAGAGATTTGTTGTTTTATTTTGAGCTCGGCAGCCCCTAGCTAACATGTACTTTGATTATGTGGTGTAAAAAAAAAACTGAACATGCTGCATCTCATTTTGTGAATGCCACACATATGGAGATGACCAACTGTCTTTTAAAGGGGCCCATCTTAGTGAGTGACTGAATGTATTGAATTATTTATGTTGCCTGAAGAGGTAGAGGAAATGAAAGTTAACATCTTTAATGGGGAACACATAAAGAATGAACAAAAAAAGCTTCACTAGGCCTTAAAACACTTTCTTTGTTCACTATTGAAGCTGCCTCTTGTCTTTTTTGTGTTGTGTTATATATTGTCAGCAGATGTAGATGAAAGTGTCTGCTTAATAATGTACATTAGATGTATTGTTGTAATCATTTAATTTGTCTGAAAAGAGCTTCTGAGCTAATGAGCTTGTCTTTCTTTTTTGCTCTTGCAGGAAGATGCTTCTAATATAACAATTTTAGGTCTGCTGCTTGACTGCAGTTTACCAAAAATGTTCTACAATCAGCCCCAGGTAAGATGTAATCTTAATTTCTGGAACTTGTTTTAAGGCATGTTTACACAAAGACTAAGATTCAGGATGAAAACTGGGTGGAATAAACATTTTAAGAGGAATGAATGGCTGTTAATTTTAATGCACGTGTTCATATTGAAACAATCATTTGCATGTTGTAAATGCAACAATGTTTTTATGGAGATATGGTCTCATTTCTGTGAAGAAAACTAGCCAAGCTATATGATTTACGCTTGTGGTCACATGCCCAGACCTGCTGCTGTTACGTAAAACTACAGTTTGATGACTATTTTGCTAGGAGAATAGCAGAGAAAGATTTCAGAGCCGGCTCTCTTGTATCTGTACTCTTGTAGTTGATGCTGTTTTATAAACGCCACAGCATATACAAAAAGGACTGCATGAAAACATGTAAATAGGGTTTTCGTCTCCAGAATAAGCAGGCGTCCGAAACCGAAGGTTGTTCTATGCTTTGTGTCCCGGAAAACTGCTATATGTCTGCTTTTCTATAAGCTAGGAGGGTCAATATACATTTCCTTGCAGCCTGTTGTTTATAAATTGGTTTGAACAGACATACGGCATAATAAAATTGTGGCAAATTTTCTAAAAAAATGTATGTCCATGTGAAAACGCCTTGAGTTTCTATTTTACTTCTGCATATGAGTAACTGTAGGTACTTCCTAATGGCAGAAGAAATGTGGGATATCCTTCTTATGCACATAAACAGCTTTGTTATCTGCGTCTTTTACTGTTTTCTTCCTTTTAATCTAATACTCTTTGATTCGTCTCTAACTTTACCAGGTGCATTGTCTCAAGTTCAAACTTGACATCGACATTGTTGCATAATTGGGGAAAAAAAACAAAAAACTTTTCCAGTTACTGTTGAGCATAAACACATTGTTCCCAGAAACAACATCTCAAAATTGAATGCGAATGGAGATGAGAATAAAAATGAAAAACATTGAAAAACGAAAAGCCTGTAAAGTGTAAAGCTCCTTGTAGAGGTGGTTTTCCAGTTAGTCCTTGTTGAAATGTCCTGGAACTTCATGGTGGAACACCGCCAATGGCTCAGTTGAGAGTTGAGGGTGCTGTTAACACCTATCCACCCAGAGACAATGAACACCAATGTCTAATTCTTTTAAAATTAAACTTTTACATATAATCATCTAGCGAGGAGACGGCTTTAGTGGCATTGATTCACAAGTCATTTGGTTATTGAATGTTGGGTATGTCTTGTTTAGTTGGAGCGCTTAGCATTCCTGTGATTACACAAAATGCTGACGGGTGTCTAGTGTGTCGATGAAATATGCGTCTTTACGTTTCTCTCTTTCCTAACAGGGTTGGTGTTTAGTATCTGAGGAAGGAAGAATTGCACTTCAGATCAGTCTTTCTGAAAGAGGGGAAAGACCGGCCCATTTGGACAAACTCAAGCCATACGTGCTAGAGAATATTGTGGTGCTGCTGGTCCTCCCACCACCAGATGCTGTCTGTATGTCCATTTGTACTTTTATACTATTTTTTTAGTATAATATATGTTTTGGGTTTTTTTTACCCATTTTGTACTTGACACTTTTAGCCTTTAAACTCATTTGTTTTCTGCTGCAGATACAAAAAAATGCACAACATGACTTTTGACAGCATCCTAGCAATATTTGTATAAATGTTTGTAAGCATTATTTATTTTTCCCAGTAATCTTTGACTTTATTATCTTTTGCTATGATTCTTATACAACAGACACCCAAAAACTGTTCTTAGTTTGAACAAATGTATGGTGTCACTGGGCAGTTTGTTGCGTGAAAACACTGTGTCCATGTTTTCACACTCCCCATGAGAGATTGGCTTGATTCTGTTTTGACACGTTTCCACACACTTTTTTGTTTGCACTCATGGGCTTGTGGGGCCCTAGGCAAGATCATAAAAAATGCAGTGTATCTAGTGGTGTAAAAATATCATAGCATATAAATAGCCACATATTCACATAGATGTGAAAATAATTATATCACCTGGAGATATCTTGTCATAGATTCGTCTCTGCTTTCTAAATGAAAAGGCTACTTTTCTATAAATACTAACATAATGAGCATAGACTCTATTTCACTTCCTTATTGAAATGTTTTTACTCTAATAAGATATTTTTTGTATCTAGTTCATAACTGCTTAATCACTCAGGCATGAATGAATAAATATGGTTTAGTATGAAATTATGAAAGGATAGGTGAAAGATTTTAGTAAATTAATGCAACAGCGTGTTAATTTAAAAAAAAAATCCTCTCTTAATGACACTTTAGCCCAGGACATTTCAAACACATGCAATGAGATGGAAGGGAACCGTAACTTCCTAGTTCATGAGTTCCACCTACCTGGATTTGAAACTTTTTGCTGCTTGGCCACCAACGCCCTGCATATAACTTTCTCTGGTATCATAGCACCACCTTGTGGCGTTCCAACTGTGCCTGTGCAATCTTGCTTTCTTTTTCAAGTTACGTGTAGTATGGACCCATTTACAAGTCCTATTTCATGATTGTGTATTTTTATTCCAGCAGATCCCAGAATAGGAGTGTTCATGTTGAACTCGGGGGTTAAAAAGCTCTTTGTTAAGGTATGTGAACACAGGACTGCACAGGTTCTAATGAGGTTAAATATGCATATGACTGAGACAGTTATAAACGTGGATCATGCTGCATGACATGTCTTGTGTCTTTTTTAAAGGAGATCCAGCTCTTGTCAAGAACAGACAGCAGCGTAGAGCTCACTGAAGTGCTACTCAAGCCTTCCTCTACTAATTTCACTCAAGTGGCTTCGCTCTTCTGTAGACGTCAGTAGTCTAAAATTCTCATGTTTTCTGATTGTTCATACTGGACATGCTTTGTTAGCTGTGTTTACTTCATTGTCTTTAACTTTTTGTTTTGTAGGTTCTTTGTCAGCTAAAAGTAAAAGGTGTCCAACTCAGATTGGCCTGCAGATTTTAGCAAACAGAACAGTGAATTTATATCCACTGCTGCAAGGCACATTGCACAGGTAATGATTTCCATGTTAAGAGTTTATTTACTGCAAATTATCTTAATGCTCAAATTAAATCAAATAACCATTACATAGCAAATGCACAATAGGCCAATACATGTTTTTTTTAATGTTACGTAAATTTATAAATGTAGTTTTTCAAGTTATAAATATGGAAATTTTGAAATTAAAATACTTTGAATTAAAAGTACTTTTAATTACCATGTTTCTTTAATGCCTGTTGAACACAACATTTTATGATTATTACAATACATTCCTTACATATGGTACCTTTAATAATTGCATAAATACACTATTATTCGAAAGTTTGGTGTATGTGGTGATGTTTTAGTGATGTAGTGTATTGTAGTAGAGTACCAGAACACTGAAAACCGCTGGAAATTCAGCTTTGCCACCACAGAAATTATATATATATATTATTGTGTGTGTGTGTGTGTTTATATTTGTATAAATAAATATATATATTTAAAACATTTCTTTAAAATAGTGTTAATTTTTTCTTTATTTTTGATCAAATAAATGCAACCTTGCATTTTTTTTTAGCCTCTAATGATTAATAAGAAAACATTTAAAATTCTTACACATTATAAACTTGTGTAAACAAATGGTAGTGTACTTCTTTCAACTTTTTATAATTAGGGTATAAAAAATATAAAGTAACCTAGTGTTTTGTTCATGAATATTAATACAGTTCTGCTATGTATTTAGCCTTGTTTATAGAAAGTTGTTCTCCTCTGTTTCAGATGGTCCAGCTCTGAGCTGAGTTCTTTCGTTCAGCTCAGACAGAAACAGAGGGGCTCAGAGCATGTTGAGCTCTGGCTGTCCAACCCCTTCCCCATCACCTTCAGAATCACTAACATCTCCTTTTTCCAGCATAGACTCCTTAAGGTACTGTTTACCAGAACACAAGAAACTTGAATGTCCAGTGACCACATGATTTAGGATCAGATTGCAGGACACCTGGGGGCTGTTCCAGAAAGCAGGTTATGTGGCACACCTGTGTATGTTTAAGAGATAACAAATGCAGATAACCTCAACTTTTGGTCCCAAAAACTGAGGTAAGGTATGCATGTAGCCATAGCAACTTGCTCTCTGAAGGTAACCTGCTCCGGAATAGGTTGTTTCAGAGCTATTGGCGCACAGTGGGTGTGACAGAATGCACACAATATTATAAATTATTACAATAAAGTTACATATATAGTATAGATAGTTGTATGATATGTTTTTTTTAAAGTTATGTATGTAAATGACCTTTGAACAGAAGAAGAAAGAAACAGCATTTAATTAGCATCGGTATCCATAGAGACTCGTCGATTCGTTGTTCTGTTGAGAATGTCTTGCGTGTTAACCAGGAACATACTCTGTGTTGAATGAACTTACTCCCGGATGTGTTTTTGGAACCAGTATACCTCGAGTAGGCAAGGTTTGGGTTGATCAACAGAGAGTTCTGAATTTAGGTATGGTAAATGAAGCTTGCTTTCTGGAACACCCCTCTGGTACAATTCACAAAAATAGTAACCTATCTTAGTTTGAACTTTACAGTTTTTACAGCTTTACTAAGATGTAACATTTCCCAATTTATAGGTTGTAAATATGACTAAGTCGCTGGAGGTGAGCCCTGGTAGCTGTAAGCTTCTGTCTCTTCAGCTGCTCAGCAAATCTTTACCCACAAACCTCAAAACCACAGTTACCCTGACAACCAATGTAGGGGTTTCAATGGAGCTTCACCTCCAAACATATTCTTCTGCCTCAAAGGTAAAACTTTCATCAGCTACATCAGCAAGAACACTCTTAAATAAGAGATAAGGTTCACGTCTCCTTGCTGTATTGACAGAAACGTGATGATGGATTAAATGCATTCTCTACTTTGTTCTAATATATGTGTGTGTTGTGCATTTTTATTATATATGTATAAATACACATATTAAATATTTTGAAAGTGTTTATATGTATTCAGATTTATAAATTTAAAATAAGTTAATATATATATATAAAAATATATAATATATTAACATATTTTTTCTTAAATATATACATGCATGCGTATTGTTATATATTTGATAAATAAAAACAGTATTTTCATATGTTATGTAAAGACAAATATTAATTTTTGAAGCAATTTACTAATTTATATACATTGGCCAATATTATCAACCAGGCTTGTTTTTGTCTTTCCTCAGCAGGAGGGTGTAATGCTTGAGTCATTTGAGGAGTGTGAACGGCTCTGTCCTCTCCGCTTGTCCAGATCAGGTGAGACCAACACACCTGGACACACATAAGTGTTTTTTTTTTTTTTTGTAGACTAATGGATCTCAGCCTTTTTGACTCCAAGGTCCACCTTTGTCCCGAACAATATTCAGAGTTTGTTTTGTTTTAATTTAGTTTCTGTAAATGAAAAAAGGCCTAACAAATGAATGTATAATAATTAATTAAAATGATAACATCTGATTTGAACTGATTTTTTTTTATTGTACAGCAATGTTTTGTTTTTTATTTTTTTATAGTTGTGTAATAGTTTTTAATACTTGGCTTTTTATTATTACTTATATTCTACATTCCATTTCTTTACCTAATACCTGAACTTAACTATCTTACTAACTACTAATAGGCAGCGAATTATGAGTTTGAGTCATAGTTAATAGTTTGTAAATAGCAAGAATTGTACCTTAAGAATAAATTGTGACCGTTTGTTTGAAGTAATGTAGTATGTGTAGTTAAACTACATAATTAGAGATGCTGCCTTGAACTACTTTATATTTTTATAGACGTTTATATTTTATTTTTCAATTAGCATTTATTTCAGTTATACTTGATTGAATGTTTTGCATACTGGTTTTTGCATTTTGTATGTGTATGAACTCGCAGGACGTGTTGAGTGGCAGCAATCCCTTCTCCCAGAATCTTCCTCATCTCTCTGGAGAGTGGACAGCAGTCTGGCGGCTTCTCTCTGCAGCCGTTGGCACTGTAGCAAAGAGCTTTCTTGCAGGTAAACCTGCTGCATGGTAGAAAAAAAATGATCAATTATCACATTCACAACAATCACATTCATTCAATCATCTCTTTTGTGTGTGTGTGTGTGTGTGTGTGTGTGTTTTATTCAGGTGGCCCAGACTTCCTGCAAACCACTCTTCACCCCTGGACTTTGGGGCCACACCTGTCAATGATAGTAAGGTATGCAAATCACTAATGAAAGAACAAAAGGATTGGGGCTTTAGTGAGAATCTTCAAATGTCAGTGAAACATGCCGTCACATGTCATTGTCATCATTGTTGAAACTGTTAATGTAAATCACTAATCCAGGTGAAGAATTTCACTCTGACAAACCCGACGGGTTCAGTGGTGTCTGTGGAGATCCGAACCCTCTCCTCATACCCAGTTCCTCTTGAAGCCCTCGACATGTTGACCAAATGGTACATACTTTAAACACACACTCGTATGGCCTAAATTCTCCTCTGCCAAAAACCTTCAAATATTAAATTGAATATCATGTATTTACACATAAATTACACATAAATTCTAAATTAAAATTTTATTTGTCATTTTAGTACTCCAGGTATTTTGTTTTTGTTAGTTCCCAAGGCATTTCTTTTTTTAGTAGTGTTAGTTAGCAATAACACTGTTGATGAGAAAAAAAAAACCCATCTGAAATCACATTATGTATGTATCTATCTGTTTTTAATTTTTTTTTAATTTTAGGTTTAACATTAGCCCATTGTCTGTGAATATCACTACAACAGAATTTCTTCTATCGGCTACTAATCACAAGGTGAGGTCATGATCTTTGAATGGCCTTGTTAAGCACATTTAGTATATATCTTATTTAGTATATAATGTGTTTTGTGATAACTCTGGTTATAATATTCTCATGTTTTTGCAAACAGGAAAGTGAGAGAGGCAGTGTGTTGAGATTCCTTCTTCAGCCGTGGGAGTCGAGGACAGTTTCTGTGGCGTACCAACCCACAGAACACAAGCATGTTACCTCACTGCTCCTCATCAGGTACTGCTCTGGCCAAATGAGTTGTAACTGAGACATTAACATAACATTGACGTATTTCATTTTAGATTTAACATATTAAGGGCAATTACACACAAAATATTCTGCCTTAAGGTGTGGTCACAGAATTCTGGTTGGTCTGAAAGTGACTTCTGTGCGAGTAGTTACACTATACTATTGACCGTGACTTGTTGTTGTCGTTTTCTCTGTGCTTCGATGATTTTCTATGCTAGTTGTTAGCACACAGTAATTGGGGCTTTATCTGTTTTTATCAGGAACAACCTGACCGTGTTTGACATGGTTCTGGTAAAAGGGTTTGGGGCAAAAGAGCTTCTGAGAGTAGGAGGTAAGCTCCCCGGGCCAGCAGCATCGCTGCGCTTCAACGTGCCCCAGTCAACCCTCATGGAGTGCAGAGATGGTGAGCTGAGCTCCTCATGAGATGTCATCACTAAGAGTTTGTTAAAAAAGAAATACATTGGTGGTAGAAGTTTGATTGTTCTCAAATTAACTGATTCTTCTGATTTTTTGATTTTTATTTTTTTCAGTCATTTCAGTTACATTGAACTTTTTATCAGCTGAACACTCTTGATCTAAAATATGTATTTGAAGTACCTTTTGAGATTTTAAGTAAATGTATTAATTTAACAATTTGCATGTTTCTGTGATTTTGGTTAATGGTCGCATTAATATGATATCATTTTAATAATCTTTAAATTGAAAATGTAATTATTTAGGTTTAGGTTTTCATCATGAACCCTAGTTTGGGAAACCCTGGTGGGGGGGGGTAAACATTTTACTTATATTAACATATTAATATTATATATTAATAACATTATGTTAGTCTGCGAAGCTCATATATTTGGTCTCAGTTTGTTGTGTAGACTTAACTCCTTTATGAGCAGTCTTCTCAATGGCAAAATGTGTCCCAAGTGACCCGATTTCAACCTATTTACACATCTTTTAAAAATCGTTATTAATCAAGTGTTCAGGTTTATGCCATACCTAATCTAAAGTTGAAACTCTTCATCGTTTGTAAATATTTATTCATATTTACTCTTACTATCTCTCTGGGCATTGGGCTGCTGTAACAATGTTGTTCTTAGTTGAGTTTAGCTAAATGCTTGCTAAATACACCTTGTAATTTAAGTACAAAACATGGATATTCATTGTTCTGCACTCAAAATTATAGTTCTTAAATCATATGTTAACAAAAAAATTAAAACCAAATAATTTTATCAAGAACTTGTTCATCAAAAGTTGTATTAACAGATTGAATTGTTTTCCCTAATTTGAACTTGTATTAACTATTGATCCATTAAGATTTTTATTATTTTGTTGGTTGATTGATTAATAAAATGTACTAATGTAATTACAAAGTGTTACCACATTTCTTTATTCTCTGTTGTCTTTTTACAGGTTTAAGATCAAGTAAGCCCTTGTTTGCCATCCAGAAAAGCTTTAAAGTGGAGAATGCAGGCGAGTTGCCACTGACCGTGGTATCCATGTACATTAATGGATATAAATGTCAAGGTTATGGCTTTGAGGTGCAACACTGCAGATCTTTCAGAGTGGACTACAACTCGTCCTCAGAAATCACAATTGCGTAAGTCTTAAGAGTGTTAATGTGAAAGTGCATGTGCCTGCTGATAGTCAGCTGTTCACGCTGCTGTGCATGCTATACTCTATCAGTATTTGAAACAAATTGCAGATCTTATTCAGTCCCTTCATTTATGAGTACTATAGAGTTTTTGAGATGATGGGATTACAAGATCATAGGTTTTAAATTTACACAATCCAACATGTTTAAAATTGAACTGGAAATTAGGTGCTGGGCGTCCGGCCAGAGGAGAACTGATGATTTATGATTTAAAAAAAAAAAAAATCTATGTCCAACTTTCTTAAAAATATCTTTCATGTTCCACAAAATAAACTTGAGGGTGAGTAAATACTAACAGGTTAAATGTTTGGGTGGACTGTATGATTAATTCCTTGGTGTGTTCCTATATTACACAATATTCTTTATCTTAAATCACTTAAATGTAAATTTTGTTAAAATGTTTTTAATTTTCTCATCTCTAATGTTCTCTCTGTATCTCTTTAGATTTACTCCAGACTTCACATCTTCGTGGGTGATCAGAGACTTGACCCTGATGACAGAACGTGGCTCCCTTTTCCACTTCACCCTAAATGTGACTCTTCCTCACCACATGCTGCCCCTGTGTGCTCAGGTGGTACCAGGACCCAGCTGGGAGGAGTCTTTCTGGGTCATCACACTGGTCTTCACCTGGTTAGCAATCCATATACAGACTTAAATTTAAATAAAAGTCACCCTGCGCATGTAATTGCATTCTATGAATTAATATAAACCCGTTCTCTCTGCAGTTCCTCTCTAGCTGGTGTTTGTCTGATGGCTTTTCATCAAGCTCAGCACATTCTAAGCGAATTCTCCACACCAAGTCCACGTAGCAATCACAACTCTGTACCTCGTGAAAATAGTAGTGTCAACCACATCTCCTCAAATGGTGTGAGGTGAGACACCGTCACTCTTCATTATTGGAGAAATCACACACATACAAACATGTTAGCTTATTTTTTTAAACATTTTCTTGCACAGGTTTACATCATTGGACCATATTTGAAAGGTGTATTAATAATTAATCAAATACAATGGGCATTATTTCTACTATTAATATCATAAATAAATAAATAAATATCTAATATTTAAATAATGTATTTAGTTTTTTATATGGATATAATTAATCATAATAACTATTGTTATTTTATTTATTTATTTTAAGGCATTGCTTGTTAATGTGCCTGCGTGATGTGTTTTTTGTGTTTTTTTTTTGTTTGTTTTTTTTTTCTGGAAATCTAGGCAGCAGTGATATTTGATGTTGTGAAAAATCATATTGCAGTTTAAATTGCTATTGCAGTATATTACATTTAATTTTATTAATTTGTTTTTTGCTTAATTCTTGTTGGGTGTAAACTATAGCCAACCATGTTATATACAACTACATTTTTTTGTTTTGTTTTGTTTTTTCTCTAGTAAAGGAAAAGGCAGTTGTAAGAACTACACTGACACAAGCCATCCCTCTGACAAAGGCAAAGGGAGAGGATCTCCAGCCGTGGCCAATGGGACAATTCGGTCACAGTCCTCATCCAAGAAAACTTCTGGAGGCTCATCCCAGCCTCCAAAGAAGCAAACTAAGGTGTCATTCTTATACAGTAGATATAAAAATAGCACTGCAACTGCTGCCGCTAGTGTTCCTGCTTCCTCAGACTTTTGCAGTCTTCCCACCGATGAAGATGGAGATCGCACCTTTGAGCTAGACCCAGAAGTTTGTAATAACAACAACAATAACAATGACATATTAGATGAAACCCTTCTCCCTGCTGAGAAGAAAGAGCACTTTAGAGAATCCAGAGAGGACAAGGCATTGCCGGCTGATATGTTTCCTATGGAAACACTTCCTGGATTACCCGAAAACATCACAGCAAGCAGAGTCCCTCAGCCTGCAGGTGAAGCAATCAAAAATGGGGAGTGTAAAAGAAAAAATAATGCAGAAAAAAGGGATAATGTAGATGAAGAGGTAAGGTACACTTTTTTTTACACTGATAAAACCTGCCTCTTTGTGAATGTTTTAACAAAAACATTGTGTGGTGTTGAGGTTCTTTCAAAAAAAATGAATTGTATGTGTGTGTGCCCCACACTCAGAAGACAGAAAGAGGCAGCAGTCAGAAGAAGAGACCAGAGAAAGATGCAGAACTCGGAGTGTCAGCCACCAACACCAAAGCAAAGAAAAACATCGGCAGGAGTCGCAGGAAAGCAGCTGAACTCATTCCTGGGTAGGTGTCTACACAGTTCAGCTTTAAACCTTAAGATGTTTGTGTGAACTGACAGCATATGGACTTGATTTGTGATTCAGTTTAAAAGCAGCATGGCCATTTAAAAAAATGTCCCTCTTTCTCTCCCACTTCACTTTCCATAACTGCTACACTGTCCTATTAACATAAAGGCAAAAGATGACACAAAAAAGCTCTGAGGCAATATGTCATAATTGAGAGCTACTACAATGCCAATATCATCTTACTGTTAAACTTATACATTAAGTACAATTAAGTGTACATCATTTGTTGAATTTTATTAACTATTTGACTTTAATGTATTGTTTGTATTTATGTAATGTTGAATCTGTGTCTGCCGTGAAATAGCCTGTGAAGATAAGGCAAAATACTTCATACTATAATTCAATATAAAAACATGTTAAGAGATTTCATAATTGTTTTTATATATATATATATATATATATATATATATACATTTTTACATGTATTTTTCATTCTGGTAATCCATCAGGCTTCCTGAAAACAGCGTTGTCATGGTAACGGAGAGTGAGAGAGAATTTCAACATAATGCTGCTAGAACCCGCAACATAAAACCTGATCTACCTAAAATAAGAACCAACCCAGACAGCCCTCTCAAACACAGTGGTGAGGAAGTGATTTCCAGCTGTGTCTGTGTGTAGTTTATGTGTCCCTGAACATTGTAAAGTCACTGCATTTGTTGAAGACAACATAAAACACAAAAACAACGTTAATTGAATTTGGATGGTGAGGGACATCTTGCATGCATAATGATTTGATTAAATCGTTTGCTCATGTTATTTTTCTCTGCCATATGAATTGTATATTTGTTATCTATTTTAAAATGTTATTTATTCCTGCGATGAAAAAGCAGTCGTTACTGTCAGTTTTGATTAGTTTAATGTGTCTTTGCTGATTTTTTTTTTGAACAATAAATCTTACTAACCTCAAACTAGTGTATCTCAATTTTACACAGCTACACAGCTTTAGTATTGATGATAATTTAGAAAAACTAAATAAGCATGCTAGAATGATTTTTGAGAGATCATAATAATAATAGCTGCTGAAATTTCTCTTTTACCAAAAATCTCAATTATTAATAACTGTGTACTCAGCTGATCTACTTTAACTCTCCCTGTCATTTTTCTTAAACCTTTTTTTTTTTACACAAACACAGGCACGTGTTTGAGCAGACCTAGGCGTAAATGTCCAGAGCGGCGTCTGCAGTGGGAGTCAGGCTCTGATTCGAGCAGTTCATCGGGCAGTGTAAGAGCCAGCCGAGGATCCTGGGGCAGCTGGAGCAGTGCCAGCAGCATAGAGGGAGAAAAGGACCCAAACAGACATCCCTGCAGGAGTAAGAGATCATGTGGTTGCTATACACTTTTATGTTGAGCTGAAAAGAAAACACACACTTTATCCACTGCAGTTTCTAGAAGTTATATAAAATAATGTGTATATACAGCTGTGTTCAAATTAATAGCAGTCCAACATGACTAACCAGACCAATCACTGTTTTTGGTATAAATCATATTATTAGATGGCAAATAATTTACCAGTAGGTTTAGTAGTGTCAGAGAAACCAACAGACCCAACATTCATGATATGAATGCTCCTGATCCTGTGTAATTAAATAATTAAGTGAAAGGGAGTGTTCAAAATATAGCAGTGTGGAGTTTAATCAGTGAAGTCATTCATTATGTAAAGAAACGGGTGTCATTCAGGTGGCCCTTATTTAAGGATGAAGGAAGTAATCTCTGAAAACCTCAGAAAGATGGGTTGTGCCAGACATTAATAATAAGCGAGCAGCATCTTGGTTCCAGACCAACAAAATTAATGTTGAGTGGCCAGCCCAATTCCTGGACCTTAATCCAATAGAAGGTTTGTGGGGTGACATCAAAAATGCTGTTTCTGAGGCAAAACCAAGAAATGCATAGTAATAAAGTAAATGTTTGAGCTTGAAATGAAAAATGCAGACACTGCTATTTTGTTTTTACAGCCCAATATATTTTTTTCCTTTATTTTTTGTAAAGTAATTAAAATATTGATAGTTTTTCTTCATGTTTTGATGTAAAATATAATGTGCAGTGTTCCCAATGAATGGAAATGAAAAAAATTATAAGGATTTTTAAAAAACACTGCTATTATTTTGAACACAATACTGTGTGTGTGTGTGTGTGTGTGTATATATATGTGTATATGATTATTTTTGTTTTTTTAGGAGACAACATCCAGTACAACCCATATCCAAAAGATCGGGAATGTTACATGAACATGAACTACACCTACAAAACTCAAAGGTAAAATTGTCAGATTTTCTTCAAATGCAGAATATAAATTTCCTGATAATTTACTCACCTCATGTCATCTGAGATATTTTTGTCTTTGTTTCTTCAGTTGTAAAGAAATTAACATGAGAAAACAATTCCAGGATTTTTCTCCATGAAGTGGACTTGCAGTATATAGATGGTTGAATGTTCAAAATCCCAGCCGAAGAATAAGGCTCATTTTCTATAAAAAATATATATAATATAACCACAAATGCTCCTCTTGCACTAGCTCTGCGAATCACGGATTACGTAGTCAGCATTGAAAAGAAGTCCTGTTCTTCATCTGTGTAGTCTGTCATTTTCTCTTTCAACTTCAAAATCAGGCGACATCATTGTTTTACCTTGTTTTGTAAAGGGCATTGTACTTTCTTTGATTGTTTGCTTTATAAACACTGGGCAGGTACTTCTGCCTACGTCACACTTGACCTTTCCAGTGTGATTTGTGAAGTCAAGTTAGTGCAAGACATGCATTTGTGGTTTTAAGTTAATTAAATTGTTTTATAGTTTCACTAGATGAGACAGTTATTTCTTAGCTAGAAACCCTTTGAAGCTGCATTTAAGCTGAAATTTGAACCTTCAAGCCATCGAAGTCCACTATATGAAGTAAAAACTTTCTTTACGAATGAAGAAAGACAAGAACATCTTGGATATCAGGGAATTTTTTTTTATTCTGGAAGTGAACAAATCATTTAAATTTGAAGGGTTTTGTTTTATTCATTTGATGTAAGAATCATGAAAGTGATTAATATATAAACACATTTGTCCACAGCATGAACAATCTATATGTCAGAGAACCATGCCAAAGAACAGAAGTCTTACCCACCCCTGCACTTCCTCACACATTCGCTGATGTTGCTGCAGGAGTGGACAAACCCATTGGTGAGGGATATTCACATGATACACTAAGAAAGAGAATCACTGTTACAATGCAGGGTCTGGTTTGGTTATGGGATTTATGCATTTTGGTTTCACCAGACATAATCGGCTCCAATGTGATTGAAGAGACGTGGTCACCGGCCTCAGTCCCTCTGACCAATGAATTCAGGTACAACATGACCGAATCCCTCCCGTTCGTCCCTCAGAGTCCCTCATCAGGATATGAAAAGTATGTCTCATAGGCTTTTGGTTGTTTTTTTTTTATGATGTACCATTTAATTTTTGACTTCATGTTATGTTTCCATACCCAATTCGATTAAAATGTTTTAATGCGTGTCATTACTGTGAAGCTTCCCTTGGAGCAACATGAACAGCCAATGTGCCACTCAGTATCCCTATAGTGACCAGACCAACTACATGCCAAGAGGTGAGGAGCTTTCTGTCACAAGGAGTAGAATATATTATTGTACCTCATAGGAACTAAAGGATGGAGTGAAATCTTTCTTTATTTTTATGTTCAGGTAATGGCAATTACCAAAATGCATTCGCATGCCATCAAAGCCAAACCATGACCCACAGCCATCAGCCAGTCTGGGGTGAGAATGGAACCCAAGACATGAACTCCACATGGGACACTGGCAGTTGTGTGGGCAGCAAGGTGAGATTTTAATGTTTATTTTTGTCAGGCACTTTCAAAAAAATCATAAGGCACCAGTGTTACCTTGAAAAGTATTGATGGCAAAATATTTTCTCGTTAATGTTAGCTGTAACAGATTATGATAGCTCAGAGGGGGTTAAATATTAATTTATTACATTAGTATTATTTGTATAAATATTACTGGTTTATTGCCATTTGCACAGGTGTGCGTTGTAGAACAGATACATTAGAGTTATTTAAAAAAAAATAAATAAATCCATAGTATATACAGTAATTTTAAAAGAAAATTGAGAGCAGATAATATTTCCAAAAGTCCAAAAAAAAGAGACTGTACAAATAAAAATGTGTATTTACTTAATTGGTGAAATAACTAGAAAGAGGACTTTTATTTGTTTGAAATATTAAAGCAATTTTTTTTGCTCTCCAGCCATACTTTTCAGGAACCAGAAGTCTGTCACCCATGTCCAGTCTATTTGGCTCTATCTGGACACCTCAAAGTGAGCCTTACCAGAGCCACTTCCACCCAGAGCGTTCCGCACCGGTCTCGCCCCACTCGCCCATCTCACCCGTCGCACCCGTTGCACCTTTCAGCCGTGAACCAGGCGGTGCCTGCCCAGGAAAACAGTACTCCAGCTTTAATCCCTTCGGACCACACATGAATTTGGACATATGGAACTCCTCTTCAAACCGGAGCTCCAACTCTCAGCTCTCCAATGATTCAGGCTACTGTGGGGATATGTGAGCAATCGGTGCTTTTGTTTTGAATAATATGGAAAAACAGAATGTGGTTTTATCTCTAATGGGGAAAAATGTGAAAATTCTTCTTTCTTTTATGTTTGATGTTGTGGTAAGGTTCAGCATTTTGTTGTATATTTTTCTAGATGTTTTGCAAGTTGACCATTGAAAATAAAAAAAAAAACTAAACTGTTTTGTACTTGATTTTGTGTTGGTTCTTTTAAGTGTGCTTAGTCAATTATGGAAGCCTGTTTCCGCCATGGAATATATAAAAAAAAAAAAGTGTTGACCTTTTTTTTTTTTTTTTTTTTTTTTTTTTTCCCACAATTTTTTTTGTAAGAATTTTGAGAAGAAAAGTTGCAATTCTGAGAACTTTTTTGGCTTAAAATTGGACTTGGTTAACTCACAATTGCAAGTTTATATCTCTTAATTGTCTGAACTGTGACTATATCACATAATGATTTATAAAGTCAGAATTCAAGATATGACGTTGCAAGTGCCACTTTATCTCACAAAAAAAAAACTTTTATTTTGTATATAGGTTCATATTATATAGTAGTAATAATAATAGTATTTATAAATACTAGAACATGCTAGTGAAAGAAATTTAAATACACTCTTTAAAAAAAAAAAGTTGATAAAAGGTGTTTGTCTAAATGGTTCCATAAAGAACCTTTTAACATCTGAGGTACCTTTCTGATCACAAAAGTTTCTAAACCATTTACATGTTAGGAATAAATTTAGTCAACTAAATAAACTCACTCGCTCAATAAAAAGGGTACCCCCTTATACTGTATTTCTAGTTGATAAGCTTCAATGTTTTGTTTAAGTTTCCTTCTGAGATTCCAGCTTGTTTTTATAGTCATAAAAGTACAACAGAACAGATTACGCATCCTAATACAATAAAGTTCACCATCATTCTATAGGTCTCTGTTTAGTCAATTAATGACTAGAATATGCCAAAAACATCTCAAATAATGCAGTTTATTTATGAGCTGTGCAAAAAAAAATGATATAACACAGGTCACCTACATTTGGCATGAAGTTCTACAAATGTGAAAGCAGAATTGGTTGCACATCCTTTCATGTGGTAATATAACAAAGAAGTAAAATGCAAGCTTTAATGCTACAAAAAGCAGGTTTGTGGAGAAATACATTTTGGAATGTACATCACATTATTTATTGTGTATTTTGTGCAAACAAGCAGCAATAGTTCCCTGTATTTGACAATCAAACTGAACAGACATGAGACGAGGAAGATTTAACTGTGTGGCATCAATATACTTGAAAAAAGTTTTTTTAAGCATTATGAATATGAACCCAGAACATGGTTTGTCAGCAACAGGGGCTATTTTAAATAATAGCGCTATACATATTTTTTTGTGCAGCTAAATCACAAAGTGGATCTGGTGATTTGAGCATGTGATATTGTTTCTTTAAACAACATATGAACTTTTATGGTGAAGAGAAATGATCACAGCGGATTTTTAAATGAACAGTGAAGTGCTATTAAAAAAAGGAAACTGCTTACAATCTAAAAAGCATATCAAGTGATGTTTCTTGCATAATATGGGTGATTCAAGAGACTTAAATGCATCATAAGAACATTGTACCAACCACAGTTGTGCACATCACAGTCAACAGCAAAGAAGCACATATATTGTTGTATATTTTGTAAATATTCCTGACATCACTTTTAAACGTACTAAATCTGGCCAAATATTACTGATATTTGTTGTGCACATAGTTTGAAATCGCATTACTTGCATTTTTATTATACATGCCAATGCTTTGAAAATGTACCTTTTTTAATCATCTGAACATTCAGATTTTTCAACATACAGAAGAAACATAAATATTTTCGGAAGAACGGCATAACCTTCAACCAAGAATTGCATTTCTGTCATCGTTTGCTTAAACTCATGTTGTTCCGAATCACTGTTTCTTCCACGGAGCAGAAAAGGGGATTTCTTTTTTATATAATAAAAGTAAATCTGAAAGACGCGTATTAATTTGCATACAAAATTAAAGTACAATTACAATATTTGCATTGTGTTTCTTTCTTTTCTCTGACAGAAAACAACATAATTAATAGCAAACTAAAAGTTAAAGCAACCAGGAAAATTGATGTTTTCTGCCCACAATGTCTTTGTATGGCTTGGAACGTTTTCATGGTTACAAAACTCGCCAGGATATTCCCTTTTACATTCCGCAGAAGCAAGAATTCATGAAACAACCTGAGGTTAAATGACAGAATTTGTATTTTTGGATGAGCTATTTCTTTATACTGCAAAACCAACGGCTGTCTGTTTTTCTGTCCAAGGCGAGGGGGTCACAAATAAAGCCACAACTACACAACTTCAATGCAATATGAGGGTCCCATTTGGCACAAGGGCGGCAGCGTTACGGAACGAGTGCAAATATTTATTTTTAGAGATGAGAGTGCTATTGCAGATAACGGTACACTTTAAAACAATGGTTCCCAGAGTCTGCAACCACAATGTGGCCATCGGAGGTCAGAGCCAGTCCTTGTGGGCCATACAGAGGATCTGCGGAGGTGTTGATGTAGGAGAGGAAGGAGCCACTGCCGTCAAACACCTGGAGTCCCACAGAAAAGTGTGATTATATGAAGATGTTAAAACTTTATCATGTGATCACATTGTGAAACATATATAATTAATCTAAGCTAGTATTACCTGTATCCGGCTGTTGCCCCAGTCTGCCACTATTATATTGCCATTGGCATCTACTGCCACACCTGTCGGTGCATTAAACTGCCCATTTCCTTCACCATTTGACCCAAACTTCAGTAGGAACTCACCCTCTGGACTGAACACCTGCAATTTGATGGCATAATCCACACTAACTCATCAGTATTTAAAAAATACTTCTGTTTGATGATCTTTGAACAGATATGAGCAAACTGTTATTCAGAAAGTAACCATAATTGTGGCCAAACGTGACTAACGATGACCTTTGGGTAATATAATTAGAATAGGTATTTTACCTTTACAAAATGATTATGAAAATCAGTCACAATGATTTCATTATTTTGATTCACTGCAGCAAAGTGTGGCCCTGTGAAAAAAAAAAGATAAAGAGTTTCATTCAGAGAACATTCAGCATTTGATAACCTCAACCCCTCGTCACATGAGCCCACCCAATATGGCATTTATGAAATGTGGCTTTGAATTTTAATGGAAAAGTTGAGTAATGGTTTCAGATACTGCATGAACTGACAGATACTGTAAAGCCATTTTAAAAGTATGTGGTTGTTAGATTCATGCTGCCTTCATGTGCTTTCGGAAATGTCCAACTGTATTTCACATTTCTGAAATATAATTACGATTTTATCACATTTAAGTGCTTTGCTGTCAGAAAGAACAGGAATTGTGGAGGACACTCATGTCTGAAAGAATATGAATCATTGAGGATACTTTTGGGAAAACCTTATATTTAGTCAATATCCAACATATTTTGAACAAAACAGTCCTAAAGAATACTTTCTATCAAGATAGCTTGCTAATTTTCCTGGGCTTTTGTTTAAATAAATACTTTATCCCCAGTGTGAAATGCATCAAAAAGTCCCAGTTTTGGGAAAAACTAATGTTTCTTTCCTCTTATGTTTAAGATTTATGGCCTGGCCATCCTAGAAACTCTGCTATCAAAATGATATCAATCTCCCAGTCCATTAACTGTACAAGATTTCCTAGTTCATGTGAGGACTGCATGAGTGTCAGTATGTAACCCAGGTAAGTACCTGCAAACTGCTTGTCACTGTTGCCTCGGCTGCCAAACTTGGATACAAGCTTTCCATTGGGCTGGAAAATAAAGACGCAGCAGGATTTATTATCAACCACAATGATGTGGCCATTTCTATCAACCGCTACACCCTTAGGACCCATGAGCTTCCCTGAGCCAATTTTAGTCTGGAAAAAAAAAAGACAAAGAGAAAAAAAAGTAAATACTCAGTGTACTGAAAGAATATTCTTTCTATATGTTTTTCGATGCTAAGTATTTGGTAAAAAAAATAAAAATTGCTATAAATTCTAGCACCATAAATAGAAAACTTGTAGATTCATATACCTTAAACTTGCCATCACTGGAGAAAATGCTGACCCATTTGTTATCGTAGTCAGCAATGATGATGTCACCATTGGGGTGCACAGCAACACCAGTTGGCCGCTGAAGTTGTCCTGGTGATCGGCCCCTCACTCCAAAACGACTCTTAAACTGTCCATCATTTGAAAATATCTATAAATCAAAATGTATTTTAGTTTCATCTAAAATCAACAGCCAATAAGCAACCTGCAGAATGATGGTAAAAAGACTGGGTCACGTGATTAAACTGGTGCAGAATTTTATACCTGAACACACTGATTATTACTATCCGCTATCAGGACCTTGCCAACAGAGGAAGCAGCAACTCCCTGCAGATTGGTGAATTCACCCTTATTCCTGCCTTTAGTTCCTGTGGGATGAAAAACACATCAGTTGGCCAAACAATTGCAGTATACAGTATTAAAGTTTTACATCAGCAGATAAAATCTTTTTTTTTGGTTTTTGATTAGGTGTTACAAAACTGACTTCATCATACCGATTCGAAACATGAGGTCATCTTCAATTGGGTTTTCTTTCCGTTTGCCTGTGCTGTACATGCTGGCGGGGCGCTTGATGGCACGCTGTTTTACATAGCTACTTCCTGGAGATTTGAGACGTTTCTTGCCTCCATCTGCACTCAGGGAGATGTCCGTCAATTTGCTGGCACGTATGCTGAATGGGCTGCCCCTAATATGCTGATCATAGAGCTTTAGCGAGAGCGTGAAGCGGCCCTCACACGCAGCCGTGTATACAAACTCATAAGTGCCATTTTTATGATCCGTGACTACACTTTCTCCCACTACAGTGCCATCAGAGGCAGAAAGATCAGCTATCAGCAGAGCATTTCCTGTCCGGCACAGGCCACCATCTCTGTCTTTTGTTGTTATTGTCACAGAAGTAGGCTGCCCTACGATACAGTGCCTCAGGCCTTCACCAGTCGCAACGGTTTCTGCAGCAACAGCGTTGGTGGTTATTATAGCACCGAGGTTGTGGATGGATTTACGAAGACCGTCAGTCTCCACCAAAAAGTCCAGCTGGCTGTTTTCCTCTGGCCGAAGCGGGAGCTCCTGACTTGCCAGCTCATCGAGACGCTCACTCATCTGCTTCTTGACCAACAGGACTTCGGCCTCGGAGCCGTGATTAAGAGCCTGCTCTGTGAAACTGCAGCTGCTGCGAATGCCCTCCTGCCCCTGCAGCAACGACTCCAGCTGGGCTTGCAACACCTGCAGTGACACATAAGTGATATATATTCATAAACACACATATATAAACATTTACACACACTGCAGCACACATAGATGATACACATTTAATTTGTATATACAAATGAAACCGAAATCCAATAAAAATCTGTTTTTGCAATTGTCAGAAAATGGAAGAGGCCTCGGACTGGGGCCCCACAGAAGATCTTTCCTCTTGGGGTATCGATGATAAGAATGGTGAAGAATCAGCCCAGAACTACATGGGAGGAGCTGGCCAATGCCATGAAGAGAAATGGGACCATCGTTTCCAATGGATTTCCTGGATGATCCAGAGGAGTTATGGGAGAAAGTCCTGTGGTCAGATGAGACCAAAGGAGAACTTTCTGGTCTTAACTCCATTCGCCCAGTTTGGAGGAAGAAGAATGATGAGTATCATCCCAATAATACCATACCTACAGTGAAGCATGGGGCTGGAAGCATCATTAACTGGAGGTGTTTTTCTGCACAGAGGACGACACACTGTAAGGGGAGGGTGGGCAAAATCCTCAGAGCATTAAAGATGAGTGGTGGCTGGGTCATCCAACATGACAATGACCCAAAGCATACAGCCAGAAAAACCAAGAAGTGGCTCCGTAAGAAGCATATCAAGGTTCTGGAGTGTCCTAGCCAGACCTAAATCCAATTGAAAAGCTTTGGAGGGAAGCTGAAACTCTGTGTTGCTCAGCGACAGCCCCAAAACCTGACAGATCTAGAGAAGATCTGTATGGAGGAGTGGGCCAAAGTCCCTCCTGCAGTGTGTGCAAACCTGGTGAAGAACTTCAGGAACCATTTGCCCTCTATAATTGTTAACAAAGGTTTCTGTACCAAATATAAAAAAAATGTTACTCAAGTGATCAAATACTTATTTGACACAGTAATTCCCAAATAAATTGTTTAAAAAAATCATACAATGTGATTTCCGGATTGTTCTTTTTAAATTCTGTCTCTCACAGTGGAAATGCACCTACTGTATGCTACTGTATTGCAGTCCCCTCCATGATTTTTAAGTAAGAGAACTTTCAAAATCACAGGGTGATCAAATACTTATTGCCCTCAGTGTTTGCATTAAAGTAATAATTTATATAAATACAGCATATCTACTAAAAAAAATATTATAATGCAATTAATATATCTAATAAATATTTAATTTATAATATAATAATGTATACATTTAATACATTATATTATAAATATATACATACATTTATATATACATTTTTATATTGTAAGAACTGAATAATCTGAATAATTATTTATTTGCTTAAAGACTGGAGTAATGACTGCTGATTATTCAGCACAAGAGTAAATTACATTTTAAAATATATAAAAATACAGTTATTTTAAACATTGATGATATTTTACAGTATTACAGTTTCATGCATCAGATGGATGCAGCATTGGTAAGCATAATTCCAAAAACCTTTCAAAGTTAAAACAATTTTAACTAGTGGACCCCACTGTACGTGCTAACAAAGAAATAATGTAAGTTAACCAGAGCCAAAAGAATGTACTGGACAACAGTCAGGTCTAAATGAACAACAGTTCTTTGCATGCGCTCTCTGGTCTTCCAAATATGCCATATATATAATATCAGAACAAAAGGGGTCTGGATACATCAGTCATCACAGAATGACAGTGACACTGGTTTAGGACCAAATGCACTAAACACTTTGGCAGATCCATGCCTTGATAAATCAGTGAACCACACACAAATTACATTTGGTGCATGTTCAACCTTTAACCACAACCATCATAAAAACATCACAAAAAACTGGATACAAACAGTTTGATTTCCAAGCGCTAAAAAAACGAAACTCCACAAAAATAACTGAATTTGAAACCCTACCTCACCTCAACTTGTTTATCACAGTCCTCTTCCATTACAAAGCCTCGAACTATGTGTCCCTGTTAGCGACTAGCTGTGCGGCCTTTGTTTACTTTGTGTTTAAGGGCTCAGGTGATTTTGTAGTTGGTCTGGTTCTCCCAGATGAATCATTCCCATGTGACGCACTGCCAGCTGCCAGGACTGATGTCAGACACTCACAGAAGCATTATTGACTGGTTTAATCATTCACCACAGCAATAGGAATGATACCAGAGGAGTGCGAATGACACAGGAGGAGCCAAAATGAATGGGTGTAAAATAACAGTGCAGGAGATAAAGTCAAGAACTGCCTAATTAGACAGGAAGGGGAAGGCACATAAAACAGCCACTCACAATTCACTATATTTTATGCCACGTTTAGGGGTGGTTAAATCGGAATCTGTTGATACTATAACCAAAGACATAATCTGACAATGTGTAGAATTAAGGCTAATGTTGAAAACAGAACAAAATCCTGAAATATTTGAGTGAACAGCCTGACACCTAAAAATAATAATAATAATAATAAAACAGAATTGCAAAAGTTAGCCTTTAGATAAGTGTACTAGCCTTCTGTTTGAGTCCGTAGTTGACCTCCAGCTCCATTAGCAGAACACTTTTGCGTACGTTTAGGGTCTTCTGAAGCTCCTCAAAGGTTGAATGAATCACTTCTTCAATTGAACTCTTCTGATTGCTCAGCTGCTGTAGAATATCAGACAAAACCTCCAGCGCAGAGTCGACTTCTGGCAGTCTAAAAAACAGCATATTTGATCTTTTTGTGTTGCTTTTGTTTGGGTTTTTTGTGTGTACACTATCAGAATTCATGTTGATCAAATCTACTCTTTTTTGTCATTTATATTATTACTTTTTAACCCAGAGTAGAATTACAGCAAATACATCCAAAATTAAAGTTCTGCATCTGGAGGGCCTCTGCATTGCAGAGTTCAGCTCCAACCCCACCATGAAACTATCAACTTAATATTGGCTTTGTAAGAGGCATGCATATTGTCTTATATTTGTTGGTTAGGGTTAGTTTATTTAATAAACTGCATATGTACCGTAGGTCATATTTAAATAACTTTATGGCATTCATAATGTTTTGTACTTGAATTCTACCGGTTTTAGTTTTTTACTTTTGCACTTAGTTTTGTCTCACTGAGCGCACACTTATTAAATACATTCTTGTTGAGTGTTTAGAATTGAGTTATCTAAATAGTTGAAATGAAATTTAAAGCAATGAAACGTCACATTTTAATGAATCTCTGAAAACATATTTAAGTACTTGTAATGGGTCACAGCCACATTCAAATTCAATTCAAATCAATTCAAATATAATTTAATTCGAATTTAACATAATCTTGTCGGTTAATAATGGGTTACAACCGTCGGTTGTCATGTAGGAGAAATAAGCCCCTGCTTATGAACAGACTATTGCTTGATGATGAAGTATCCAAATAGTCTATAGTAAAGTAAACTCCTGAAACATGTTAAAAATATTTTTATGTATACAGCTTAATAATATGCTATAATCATTGTTGTTTGTTTGTTTGTTTGAAATGGATGCAGAATATGTTACTATCATAATTTACACAATAGTTGAAATTATCTATGGAAACAGCTCAAGGGCAACCTTTTTGCAAGACACCAAAACTTAAGTGACAATTAGTTTTTTTTGATGATGACATCATTACACATACCATTTTATCAGTACAAGGCCAGTTGGATAGAATCAGGCTTAAGATTACATTTTTTTACGCATATTTGTCAATATCAAAACCAGGCTAATGTCACCTAGCTATCTAGGATTATTTGGTGCTCAACGGTGCGCAGAGTAAATTCCAGGAGTTACTGTTTATTTATTTGCTTTTCAACATTTTGCTGCTCAAACATAAAACAGCACATTTAAATTCTGTAGCAATGTGTACATGAGCATGTTACATGCCTGTTTTTGGCGGCGTCCAGCTGCTCCTGTAGCGAGGCTTTGTGCTGTTCTAGAACATCCTTGAGCGGGACGGTGGCGTGTTCTGCATGTTCGGCGCTAGTACACTCTTCACACATGGCTGTCTCACATGGTGGACAGTAGAACTCCATTACCTGATGACAAGAAAGGGGAAATTAATTTAAAACCGGAAATGAATGCCCTTGTAAACTGCATTATGATATTCTCCCAAAAATTTGATGGAATGCAACTTGCCTGGAGGAAAATACTTCTTACATACAGTACGGTACAGCGAGGCACCCGTACACAACAGATTTTTTAAAAAGTGCTGCTGTGTAATTCTTACATTTCCTCCATGATTGGGGCAGGAGAGTGGTTGTCCAGTGGCCACTCCGTTGATTGCATCAGTGCAGTCCTCACTGAGGTTAGTGTCTGGGCTCCTCTTTAGCACCTCCATCAGGTTGGTGATGAAGAAATTACTCTGAAGTGCCGCCACACCCTTCTCCGGCAGGATGGAGGTCTGACGGCACACAGGGCAAGACAGAGTCAGACTGTGGGCGGGAATGTAGTTCTGTAGACACCTGGAGAAACAGGAACAGTTCACTGAAAAAACAACTTTGCGGCAGTGCCTGGCTCTCACAACACAAACATATTCATTTGCGTACTAAGAGTTTCTGAGGTAAATAGGCTGTCAAAAACTGACTTTGTGACCAACTTTTATTCTGTATTGTGACATACTGCGTACCTGTATCTGAGAAAAATGGCTTATCAAGCAGGAAAAAAATATAAACACTTTTGGAAATATTTGAAATCTAATTTGTTGTCATACTAAAGCAAGGTTAATGTAGTTTATGTGTATTACACTTAGACAACTTAAAACTTAATAATAAATCTTACAATAATGCATAGTACTGTCACAAACCATTCGTATGGGCTAGTTTATAACGGTAAACTAATTCGCAGTTTGATGCAACCGTATATACAAAGATTAGAAAATTAGAAAAAAAAGCATTTCAAACAGCTGGCCAGAGACCAGAAACATCACAAACTAGCTTTGTTTAGTTGTTTAGAGACATAACATAGAACTCATAGCTGTGTTGTGTCAAAAATAAAAACTCTGTAGATAATTCTTTGTTTCTTCAAGGAATAACTCACCCAAAAATGAAGAATGACTTTGAATTTTTTTTTTTTTTTGCAGTTTTGTCTACACATTGAAAGGTGAAAGTAGACCAAAACACTGGATTCCATTTAAATTCTTTGGATATTTTTCGTGATACTCCAAAGAGGCATATATGAATGTCATATAGGTTTGAAATGACATGAGGGTGAATAACTAATAGTAGAATTTTAATTTTGTGTAAACTAGTCCTTTAAGTTGTGCTACAAGACGTATCTAATGAGTATAATCACCTGCACAATAATACAAAGGTTAACACAACGTCGTTTACACTCAGCTTTGCTAACAAAATAATAATAATAATGATAAATAATCTGAGCAATAAAATAAATAAAGTGAGCAATATAATGTAGTATTTAAAATGATGTACCTTTCGCAGAAGGTATGAAGGCAGGGCAGGACCTTGGGATTGTTGTAGCGATCCAGACAGATGCTGCAAATCAGGAACTGTTTGTCGATCTGATGCACCACAGGACTTGGGAGGGTAGAAGCTTCAGTTGCCATCCTAACACTCTATCAAAGACCTCCCACACTTCTTCGGCCCGGACCCTGCACATGGAGAGGATTATAGATCAGATGAGATGTTTTTCCTGGTAAAGCCCACAAGGTGTAGCTGTTTCTTTTGTGTGAAAATACACTGCACTAATTCACACAAACAAGGTGCTAGAGGCAGCAGTGGATGTAGAGTAACGTCTCAACTCTGGAATCTCAGATCTCGTGAAATCTAGTTTTTAACTATTACAAGGAAGAAGAATAAGCGGCAAGTCCAAATGAATAATCTAAAGAGTAAAACATCACCCATGACTCAGATGATCAGTATAAGATGATAATAGAGTGCTCACAGGGATGACATATTTTTGTGAGCCAAAGTCTGAAAAGGGGTTTTGCACTTCTGGTTCCATCGCCTTTAAGTCAATGAGTTTTTAATTCTGTCCTTGGTTAAATGTCTAAAATAGGTAAACACAAGATATTTTCACTGTTTATTTTCCAGCCTATCAGTAATTCCTACTTTAAAGAATGTATTTTTTAAGCAAGTACAAGTACTTCAATGGGACTATGGAGGTTGTTAGTTACATCAAAAATCATCACACTACAGCCTCAATCTGCTTATAATCATGCTCTTGCAAACTATTTTAACTCCATCTTTATTTTTTTTATATATTAAAATATTAAGGGTTGTCAGAAGCCTAATGGTCAGTGTTACTGGTCACAGAACCAATTAAAAACTCTTATTAAGAAATTGTATTATTATTAAAGTCTATAAAAATATATATATAAAATTGCTTGAGAACTGAATAGAACCTGTTCATTTTCAGGTTTGATTTACATTGCATTAGACTTGATTTAGATTATAAATATTACATTTAACAACATTAAATGATTAGTTCTTGTAAAGATTAACTTTGAACCTTTGAATGGCAAGGGTAATCTAAATGGGGGACAAAACAGAGGAAATGAGCATGTACAACATTTTGGAAATGTTTAATGCTTTTTAATGCACTTTTATTACAGTATATATATAAAAAAGAATGCTTGGTTACTTTTTTATCCAAGCAGTGTTGTTGCCAGTGTTACGGTTTTTAAAAGCACAAAACCTTTTTAGAACAGACACAGCTATGGCAGTAAATATTTCACTAGGCATTTAAAAGCTGTCTGTTTTAATGCACACAGTGCAGAAAGCTGAGCAGAAGAACAGTCCAGATGTCCTCAGTGCTGAGCCGGACAGATTCATGCATCTGTGAGCCGATCCACTGACCACAAAGGGCTCAGTGAAAGTCAAACTTTAAATACAGGCTTCTGCACAATATCTATGTAACAGACTGGAAAAGATAGTCTGGTGTCACATATGAAAGCTCATAAAGAGAAAAATTACAGGCTTGTCTGCATCGGATGCCGTATAAGGTAATAATTTTAAAGTAAAACATAAATCTCTTACATATTGGGAAAGCTATTTAAGTCATATACTCTTATTGTGGTTAGATTGTAACCACTGAAAAAAAAAAAAAACACTTTCATATATAAATTCAGTCACAATAAATGTATGAAAACTTTTGTGCACCCTCAAGCTGTTCCAAACCTGTATGAGTTTCTTTCTTCTGTTGAACACAAGAGAAGATACTGTATTTAAAGGTACCGTATGTAAGAAATGTATTGTAATAATCATAAAATGTCTCGGTTATGTTAAACAGGCATTAAGAAAACATGTTAATTAAAAGTACTCATATCGCTGACAGCAGTAATACAGCCTGGATATTCTCGTTTAAAAAGCGCAGTTGCAGGCCTCAACTGATGTTTATGTTGTCATGTTTTGTTTTGGTCTGAAGCGCCACCCTCCATCTATCTCCCAATCACGTGTTTCGGCATCTAGGTTGCTTGCTTGGCAGAAAATACAGTGCATTTCATTTAATTCATTGTCATGTGCATTCGTTCCTGTTGGTGTCGTCAATCATGGCAACCTGATTGTGCGTCAAGTCTGAGAAGGAGGGGCCGGGTGAAAAACCCCTCTCCAGTATTTTGAATTTGGACTGCAATACCTAGTTCAACCACTCGGTGTCAATCCTACATACAGTACCTTTAAGAGGGGAAAATACTATTTCAGGAGTACACTCTTTCTCATTAATGAATTATTTAGTAGATATTTGATAAGCAGGTTTGGCGTGCCGTCCGGGAAGTGAGCCGGTAGAGCTGCGAGCCCCGAACCCCGAACCCTAATGGGCCGAGCCCTAGCGAGGGAAAGGGTTTGGAGCCCTGCTCAGCCTCCGACTGCCCCCCCCCCCGGACAAGGAAGATGGTGACGGAGGAGCAGGGGAGGGGGAGGGATTGCAAAAAGCGAGATGCTAGGTGGAAGGAGATGGGCTTATTTATAGTAAGAAGGTAGCTGGATAATGTGAGGAGATTAATTAGGGAATTGGGAGCAGCTGCGATTCATTCGAATTACCGCTCCTCCCGAAACTCTGTTATTGTCAAAACATGCACTAAAGTCAATGGCTCCCAGCAATCGTTTAGTCACCAAACTTCTTCAAAAATAAAGTACTTAGAACACCCAAATCTGTATTAGGTGCATCAAAACAATGTTTAAAATAAACCAAATGTATGTAACTAACATTCTTTAGAATATATTCTTTTGTGTTTAACAGAAAACTAAATCATCATGTTTGGAATAAAACTTTACCTTATCATGAACACAAATACAGTGAGTTCTAAAATGTGATTTTTAACGACAAACAGACAGCTTTTCTCATCCAGTGGTGAGGAAAATTCAGACTTTATGCTTTAAGATTAAAATGGTTTCCACAATATCAGCATGGTTCCACTCAAACCTATTTGTTCTGTAATTGCTATCATTTCCTGTGGGGAGCAGATTGATCCTATTTCTTTTCTTTGTGTTTTCCTTTTTGCTCTGCCTCCAGCACTGTTGATGACCTTGATCATAAGCTCTCCTTCATATTAGTAGCACTGCTTTTGTCCTTGTAAACTATTTCTACTTAATTCTAATTTTGCTAAATGTCAAAAAAGTTGTGCAAAGTCATTGGTATATTAAAGCGCACTGCTCTGTAATTAAAATAAATCAAAAATAATTCAATTAAAAAATACTAGATGAAAAACGTAACAAAATGTAACTGTACTAAATGTATGATTAAAACAATGAATGAATGAATGACGCATTTATATAGCGCTTTATCATGTATGGTCATACACCCAAAGCGCTTTACAATCATGTGTACAATCATCAACCACCACCAGTGTGCAGCATCCACCTGGATGATGCGACGGCAGCTACACACAACACACCAGCTACAAGTGGAGAGGAGAGAGAGATACAGCCAATTAATGAATGGGGATTATTGGGAGGCCATGATGGACAAGGGCCAGTGGGAATTTGGCCAGGACACCAGGGTTACACCTCTACTCTTTACGATAAGTGTTATGGGATTAATGACCACAGAGAATCAGGACCTCGGTTTAACGTCTCACCCGAAAGACGGTACTCTTTTGACAGTGTAGTGTCCCCGTCACTATACTGGGGCATTAGGACCCACACAGACCACAGGGTGAGAACACCCTGCTGGCCTCTCGATTCACCTCTACCAACAGCAACCTAGTTTTCTCAGGAGGTCTCCCATCCAGTTACTGACCAGGCTCAGCCCTGATGATTAAAACAACAAAGGAAATAAAGTACATATAGCACATATATAATAACTACTAAAACCTAAAATATAATTAAAAAAACGAAAGTATAAAAACTATTCTCATATAATTATATAACAGTGTAGCTATAATACTAAAATAGTTCTGTACTATGTGAATGTACTCTAATATTCAAAAATGATTCTTTGTAAACAAATCAGATTCTCCAGATTCTCCTCAGCTGAAACTAATTTGCAAATAGCTTGTTCTGTGCTTCTGTAAATTTGGGACATGAGACAGATGAATGCACTTTAACGCATGAACACCCGTTTACAAATCAACAACGCCAATTTATTATTTATAAACCTGACACGCCTAGTTGCCATGAAGTGGTACATCATTGATAACATCAGAAGAACTAATGATAAATTGTGAGAGCATATTTCAGACATTGTGATATCATACAGCTATATATATATATATATATATATATATAAAACACCTGAAAATCAGCAGAAAAAAATGCCTAGGAGGATACATTTATGGGAAAGCATTCGCAAACTGTCATCTGATATTTGATTTAAAGGAAGTGCAGATTAACAGGCAATGTAGGGCAAGTCACAAATACTGTAGATCAGTAAGATGGAAAGAAGCAGGACAGCCACAGCGCTGAAGTGGGTCCCTCAAGGGCATCATCCACCCCCTCGTTCTGCTGGAAAAGAGCTTCACCAAGACATATCACCATAGCAACACTGAGAGACAGAAGGAGGCTGTGAACATCTGAACCAGAGCATTAGGGGGTGTTCACACAGGACAAGTTCTTAAATTAAAATCAGCTGCTACGCAATGGAAGTGAGTCAACTTCCATACACTGCTGCTAATATGACAATACGATGATAACATATTCTAATATGCTTTTATATGTACATAGCTCCCAGATTGATCTGATTTCTCTATTGTTTTAGAATTTACACTGATTTGATGCCTATTTTTAGATTATTTGTTCATTTGACATGGTGTCCAGTTGCAGAGCTCATGGTGGAAGATGGTGAAAAAAACTATAGGGCAATTCGGGAAAAAATGTGTTTCACATTCATATACCAACAATTTAAAAAGAACACAGATGAAACTATTCTTAACAACGCAGAACTGAGATAAAAAGGCTAAAAAGAAAGGAAAACATAGCTGTGAGTTTTAAGATGTGAGAGTTTTAAGAAACAAGCTATTTTTTACTTGTATTGCTAAATTATTTAAGAAAAAAGTATTATGCAAAAAAAACGTTACGAGTTAAACTATATGTCCCTATGCGAAACACAATTATAGTTTTTGAAATAAAAATATTACAATATAACTTGACTACTTTACATTTTAGCAAATAAATTGATTGGTTCATAGATTTGCAGCACCTGTATGTTATTAATATTAATAAGTAAATATAAACAAATATAAATGTTATATATATATATATATATATATATATATATATATATATCTGTGTGTGTGTGTATTTATTATTATTTTTTAAAATCAGATTCATACAGTTTATATATATAGTGTTTATTAGTAATTTATTGTAGATATATTCCAGACCATGTTGATAGATATTTCTTTATAGATACTTCCGTCAGACTCTAAAACAAATTTCCTAGGCTTACAATCCCGTGTCATTTTCCGCATGCCCTCCCAGCTTGGTTATGTTACATAATATTTACATAAGCAAGCTTTCTGCACAATTTCCCCGTCACATCAAAGAGTGAATGATAAAGACATTTGGTTTTACTATAAGACTGATTAACAACATTAATTTACCTCTTAAGACCCCAAAAAGACTGACAGCACCGGAAGCTGCAACATTATGCAGTTGGTTTTTACGGTTATATCAAGAACAGAATATATCGAGATACAGTGTTTTCAACAAATTATCAATACTAAAGCATTACTGTATTAACGTATCAAAACATAAAGCATTATCTGCTGTGACAAAATGTAACCAGGAGCAATGTGAGAGAATCAATGGAGCATCCGCAGTAGCCTATATCAGAAAGAGTTCCACTGAAACCTACCATCAAGCAGCTGTTCTCAAGGCACTGCTGCGTTTCCGTCAGCACTGAGCAGGAAAGATATCTGAGCACTGCTAAGCCAGCAAAAAAGATGACAGCTCATTTCATACCAGCACATGAAGAAGAGGATTACTTGATCTCTCACTCTCTCTGGATCTTTCGTTCACTCTCGACGTCATTCATAAACTCACCATGCAAACATTCACTTTACTTCCCTCCCTTTTTCCTCTCATCAGCTCTCTCTCTCTCTCTAATGCTAACTCACTGCAGTACACTTTGCAAAGCATTGTGGGAATGTGATGTAATTCTGAGTCTTAGAAGAGATGAAGGTGCATATGCTGGGACCAGTTCTAAGCCAATAGGGCATTAGAGATTAAACTGAACAATGATGCAGAAACAAAGTGCTAGAGAGAGAGGGGGAACATGAGAAAGCGCAAGCCAATGAGATACGGCTGCTTTTGTCAGCATGCATTATTAGTGCTGACTCACAGTAAGGCAGTCAGAAACGGGAGAGGGATGCTGTGGGGCTGAACACGCACATGCACAATTTAAGCTACAAAAATAAAAACATACACTTTAAAGCATACGAGTCTTGGGAAAACATGAATTTGGTTAATAACTGAGAAATGCGATCTGGACTAGGTGATTTGATTGAAGGGGGAACTCTCACCCTCAGGTCATTCCAAAACTATATACATCACCATCTTTTGAATAGATATAGAATAGATATTTAGAGGAATGTCCAAGCTGTTTTTTTCATGCAGTGAAACAGTATCAGTGGTCACCATTCATTTTCGTGAATTTGTTCCACACACACACACACACACGTAAATAAATGAATAAACAAACAAGCAGATGCTTCAAAGTATCAAGCAAAAGGAATCTGCTTTATTAATTCATAAAACAAAAGTTTGTTTACCAATATTATAAGTTATTGTTGTTCATTTATATAGTCTCGACTTGAACACACTCCTTGTGTATGAAAAGTAGCTTTATGGGAGGCATGATCAAAATCACAAGAGAACTTTTCCCTCATAAACGGTAATATAACAAACCAATAAAATTGCTTAATTATTATATGCCAGTATTTTTTTTTATTATTTACATGGATATATATAAATGATATAGATATAAATACTTTTTTTTTTTTTACAAATATTTTAAACATGGCAAACAATAATATTAAATTATAAATATGACTTATAAATGCATAATTATAAAGAAAACATATACAGTATGTGCAATATAAATACTGCAAAAGTAGTATTGTTTAGCTGAGTGGTCTCGCACATCCCTATTATTCATATATCAACACTTATCATGGAACATAAAGCTCATAAAGACGGAACCATTGGGCTATAAATCATTCCATACTTCATATTTATATGTGAATAAAAGCCTATTTTAAATACATTCATCATATAAATGTCTGTGATGTAAACATCTAGTTTCATCTGAATTATGTTCACAATGTCTTTATGAACTTTTTTCAGCATCAAAGTTTTGGTTGCACATTCTTAAAGTGCATGGATTTCCAAAGGAGATTAGAGTTGGGTCGATGGCCGATAGACATCACGATGCTGACCCGTCATCGCGATTCTCCGCCCCGCACGTCCTAATTTCCTGAGTTCCGTGTTCCTGGGTCAACATATATTGTTGAACAACATTTTATTCCAGATGTTTAGCGCACCGCCGCAGCAGCAGCAACCAGCTCGCGAAAAACACACTTAATCTATGGCGGCAAATCTATGCCATTAATAAGCGA
>JAUYWG010000031.1:2463028-2476383 GCA_034779775.1 Enteromius afrohamiltoni
CTTGATCCTTCGATTCGACATGATGTAAGGGAACCACAATATACCTGCCTTGAATACTCGCCTTGCATACTAGCCTGGTGTTCTCTACACCAAAATAACCAAATAATCCTGTTAAATACAGTATTTGAATTTGTAAAAACATTAATCTGTGTAACACTAAATTGTTTTTTTTTGGGGTTTTGTTTCATTAGACCTTTTCTTTTAATTAACGAATGTATGAAACATGGACCATTACTGTATTCAACATTTCTGTTATGCAGGCTCATTTAGTAAATTTAAGCATTTTACATCAGTTGTTATGTTATTATAATTGACTAAGTTAATATAATTGACTTTGTGTTATTGAGTTCTTGTTACTGGGTTGAAGTCATAATGGTGATAAAATGTAATAAAAGATGTTTGGGGATGTATTTGCAGGGCAGGGGAAGGGATATTCAGTGTTCATAATCATAATTCATAATCAGTAGTACACAGTTAAATGTTTTTGTTTTGCATTTAGAATATGTCCAGATATATTTCAGCCTAATAGGGATGCCTGAACCTGATGGCCAATTTCACATGTATTGTGTATTTTCAAAATACTGTTTGTATTTGTATTTTAATAAATTTTTTACACAGTATTTTAATAAATTTTTTACACAGTATTTTGTATTTGTATTTAAATAATTTTTTTACACAGTATTTTGTATTTGTATTTAAATAATTTTTTTACACAGTATTTTGTATTTGTATTTAAATAAATATTTTCACTCAGTATTTTGTATTTTTATTTTAAATACATTTCTATGTATTTATGCCCATCTCTGCCTACAAGCACATTTAAACACAAGTTCGATGAAGAATACATGTTACCCCTGTATAGTTAAGTAGACTGACTATTTATTATAATATCTAATAATCTCTTTGTTCAGGGCCGAGCACAAACTGATTGCACTGTTTATATATAATATTCTACATGTGATTATTCACACAAATTATCTACATAAAACCCTTTATAAATTATTCCTGTAATGTTTTTTTTTTTTTTTTAAGATGAAATCCCTTTAAGTGCCATGGAAAGAGTTGTTTTTACCAGGTTAAGCTGTAGTTTGATATTTAGAGTAATACAAATTAAAGTGCCTTTAAGGGTAAATGGTTCTCTACTGGAACAGCATTACCATGGCAACTTATGGGCCTAAAGAAAGACCACCATAAAAGTCAGGCTGTGGGAAAAGCAACATTTAACCTGAAACGTTTTTATGCTTTTTCAATGAATGACCAGCAGGTGGCATGCTAGTAGAGGAAACGTTTAAAACGAAGTTTAGAAGAAAAGAGTGTTTGCCCTTAGCTGGCAAACATGCAATACATGGGGTGACAAAATGCCCCATAAAACTAAGTGTAAAGTAGAGGGCGCGCAAAAAGTGTGATATTTTTGTTCTGTCCGATGTTTTGCTGCTATCTGGGTGATTCTGAGATCTTTTTGTTTGTATTGCTATGCTTCATTTGCATGTCTCTCTTTCTCTCACACCCGTACAACTAAACACTAGGTGTGGTTCAAAACAACAACAACAACAACAACAAAAAACCTAGAATACTACCATTGTCAAAAACCTACCTAAGTAAGCTAAATGAATAAGCACTCCATAGATATTATATCTTTCCACAAAATAAGCACATCAATGTAATTCACAATCAGCAAATTGAAATATGTTTAATATATTTTCACATGTATTTTATTGATTAGCTTATATTGATTGTAATTCTACAATCACAGAGGACAGGGCTCAGAAATAACATTCAAAATAGAAAATTCAAGCAATATCAATAAAAGGTACAACACATTGTCATATATGTCCAACTGTCTGCCTGGACAAATGCACATAAGGTTTCATTTTTAAGTTATAACTTAAAATGATTTTGCTCCAAATTTTGCTAGTTTATTTATTTATAACAATAATTATTATTGTTTTGTAGGTTAAACTCCTATCTACAGCTGGAACAAGGATTCCATTGTTTCAGACTAGACCATGTTGCCATGGATGTAATCTAAAGCCTGTTAACCAATCAGTGCTAAATATACAGATACAGAATGTCAATACATATACCCTTCTAAGAAAAAAAAGGCATTGTACATTGTAACTGAGGTACACCTGCAGAACTTCGTGAAAAGCCAATGATTTACTTATAAGTGAGCCATCAGAATGAAAGAACCAGAGGTGGCAAATATGATACTAGAGGTAGAAATAAGGATTTTGTGTTGTCATAGTGTGACATCAGAATTGATTTCAACAGCTGACATTGTTTACCTCATTTGTATTGTTTTTAGAATTATTATTTTTTCAAACCAATTTTAAGAATATCATTTACACACTCCCTCGCCATCATGGTGGGTGCTTAAGAACAGTAGACAAACACACATAGAAGGGTAAAAGCAAGTAAAAAGCTTTCCTGTGCACCAAATACTTCATATTGCACGTCTTTTACCACTGTATTAACCACCACTAAATTATTCTTAATCGGTAACACTTTACAATGTAGTTCAGTTTGTTAATGCATTTAGTTTTCTTTAATTCTAAATAGATATTGTAATAGGCGTCTAAAACTAACAACATCAACAATGTTTTTTTATTGTGTGTATTAATCTACAGTAGGTTTGTGGTAATTTATTAATTTATTATTGTTCATCGTTAATTCATGTTTATTTATAATACATAAAATATTGTTCATTGTCATTTTTATGTGAACTTTTGAACCTTATTGTAAAGTGTTGCCTCTTATTCTAACACTGATCTGTTAGTTTTGAGCAACACATTCTTTTGTCGACTACCTGTCAACCTCATTACAAGCAGATACTGTGAGAATATTTGATGCATACAGTGTATGTGCTTTCTCAAAAGTCTGAGCCTTTCCTCTAGCACCAGGCTTTGCCACTCCCGGTTAACAGTATGGCTTTAAAAAGAAAGAACTAGCAGTATATTCACAGAAAAGTCACAAATACAGTGTCATCAGCAGCAAGACAGTGTACAGCAGCATGTACCCTGCATAAAAGGCAAATTGAAAAGGAGCAACTCAGCAGCAAAGGCTTTGAACATTTCCAAAAACATCACTGGAGATGCATCTTCATACTAGCTGTAGTACTCATTGCATCAGCTACACTAAGGTGTATTTGAATAACATTCATAGACATATTCATCAAACAGTCTTCAGCTTGCGATTTGTCATGCACATGTGAAATGTGGATGACTCTTTGAGTGTTCATGAAGCTGTTTTAATGGAAATATTACCCTAGTAAACAGTACTACATTTACATTTACTACACATTATATAAAATAAAGCAAGCATATGTATATATGACAAATTGTCTTCTATTTTATTTGTTCTCTGCAATTCGTAAGAACAGCTCACAAGATCTTTGTAGAATTAATATAGATTATAAAATATAGGGTTAATCTAACTAATTACAATTTGTGATTGATGTGTTTTCTGTTGATAATGTGTCAGCTAGATTTAAAAAAGGCCATCAAAACCATCCTTGTGTGGATGTGGAAGTGCTACTAAATGTGCTGTCAAATGGTGACAGTAGCTCATGTTATTCTTGAAGCTCTTACTGAGCATCCAGCGACACAACTTCAGCTACATTATAAAGGCTGTAGATACATTCAGAACAATTTAAGAGGTTTTGTGCCTCTTTTGTCATTGCAGTATATGCAGAACATTTTGATCATCCATGTTTAGCATTGCTTTTACAGCCACAGTGTAACATGTCCACTCTACTTCCATGTGGGTTTGTTGGTCCTGCTCAAGATGGAGTCTCTAATCTGTGTCGATCTTTCTGAGAAACTGCTACTTTTAAGGGAGTGTTCTCGTCCAGACTGCTGGGGTGGTGTGTCACTGCTTCGACTAGAAGCCTTTACACTCTGGACCCTCCTAATAGACCCCCCTAGTTTATCCTCGCTCCTCGGCAAAGGTCCGCTACTGACAGAGTCCGTTTTAACACCAGGCAATTTCTGAGAGCTAGCTCTGGCTAAGCTTTTTGATGGTGTTCCTATTACAGCTGGTGAGGGCATGTCTTTTTTAGATCTGGAAGAGGATGCCACAGTGTTGCGAGCAAAGCTAGGCAAAGGCGAAGAACTTTTCTGGGTGTTCTTGGGACTGTCAGGTGTACTTACTTCTGAGGTTCCTTGGGCCTGAGCTTGGGCCAAGGCTCGCATTGTAGAACGACACATCTTTTCCTCTGGTGCTGGTTTTGAAATGTTACGAACAGGTTTAGGATTTGTTTTCTTGATGGAGGGTCTGTGTTGAGTCGAGTCTCTTGCCCACCGAGAGCTGCTCGGTGTTGCTCCTCGTTGTGCCCTGGGATCTTCTGGAGGGAGGCTTGAATGTCGCGCCGGTCTACCTTGCCTCTCGCCTCTCCTGGCTGGCATGCTTTGGTCACGAAGTGGACGCCTGGGTTCAATGTTCTCATGTCCAGGAGGTTTTTCGACTTTCCTTATACTGCTACTAGAGCGATTCTGCCTTGTAATGGGGACCACCTTGCGCATGTTCTGAGTCTCTGTTGCTGTGAGATATCTTGTTGGATGACTGCCATGAGTCACTTTGGATTTTGTCTTGGTTTTGACAAGTGTTGTTTTGGGGCTACAGATCTGGACTGCTTTCTCGCCAACTCTTCGCCCTTCAGCTGTGTCACAGCTATCTGTCTCTGCTTCTTCAGTAGTTGCAGATGGGCTGACTGATTCTGGACATTCTTGATTGACCCTTCCGGCAAGTGGTTCATCACTTGACATCGACACAAAGTGACAATCAGTGGATTCAAAATTGGAGGAAAGAGAACTGGTGTCCTGAATAACTCTTGGAAAGTTGGCATCCTGTGACTTTGGGTTAAGTTCAGATCTTTCTTTTATGACAGGAGAACTCTCAATCTCAGAACAGTCCAATACAATGGAACAGTCGGTCTCGGTGCAGTCCACGACATACAACACAGGTTTCTTACTGGATGCAGAGGGATCCAGGGGCAGTGGGGTGTCACAAGTTGTTGAGGAAAAGGTACTTGTGTCTGCTTCCTCTCTCTGTGATGAGATCCTTTTGAGATTCCATACTTTTTCTGGTTCCTCAGAACTCCTGCTAGATGGGGGTGTATCAAGGACAAATGCTTTAGGAGAGTTTTCATCCCTTTCCAGATCTGTTACAATCACTTCATACTGGTTGTCCACAGACACATTAGTGTTATTATTGATCTGGCTGGTTATCTCAAAGGGTTGAAGGCCAGTAACTAGTTTGTGTTTCTCCACAGAAACACTCATGTGTCCAACACTTTGAACAGACGTCCCCTGAAAGACATGCTTTGTGTTACTTAATTGAGGCGTAACTCCTCCTTCGGAGAGAGAAGTGTAGTTATTTTTATTGTAGGGATTATTGTTCATGTTGTAGCCAAAACTTGAGTATCTAGCCAAAGGACTGATGGGTTCAGTCTCAGCCCTTGGTGAAGTTGCCACCTTCTCTTGGCAAACCTGACTTTGTGGACCCAGCTCCCTATTATCATCCTGCAAGACAAGCCATGGCATGGTCTTTCGCTGATGGTTCCTGCTTGAACGTGGCAGGCTGCTGAATTTTGTATAGTCACTTGCTGAAGACCCAGATATCAGCTCTGTGTGATGGTAACGACGGGCACTAGCTGAGCGCCCTAAAGGACTGTGGGGGCTTTGAGGTCTTGATTGCAGCAGGAAGTCCAGAAGGCCTTCTTTGGTAAGAACGTCAACATCATTTTCACTGCTGCTGCGACCAAAACCACCTGACTCAGTATTGGCTGAACCCCAGGCACACCGTCTTTCCTCCAGTTCCCGTAAGCGACGCTGTCTAGCTTCCTCCTTCAGTTCCCGGTCCCGGTTGTCCTGTAGAAAAGTGGACAAGAGATCACTATAGGATTTTGTGTTTACAGATAAATGATCTTTAGAAAGATTTTACTTGTTAGTCATGTGACATTTACCTTTACAGCTTTTTTGAACTTTAGGCAGAAATCTTGGAAAATTCTAAAGCACTCATCCAGTTTGAAGGTGTCTTTGTCTTCACAGAAGAAGTCAATGAGGGCATTACCCTCTTTGCGCAAGTCCAGCCTGCGATGTTTAAGGTCCTGCAGGGTTTGTGTAGAGCTCTAATAAATAAGAACAAAGCATGTCTTATAGAATAAGTCATTCTTATTGACATAAAAGTTTATTAATCTATTACAGCTAATCAAATGAAAATGCAAAGGTTATATCAATAGAATAACATAAACATGGAATTCAAATTGAGGGAATAATTAATTTACCTGCAAAAATGGATCTAGCTGCTTTTGCAGCTCAACATCATCCTGAATCTTCTGTTCCAAGGAACGCGTTTTGACATACAGTGAGGAAAACTCTCCTTCTATATTTTCTACTGAAATTCTACAACAATAAAAATGTAAGCAAGTCAGAGAAAAACTGAGGTAGGGCTCATAGAAAGTACATGACTCAATGTCAATGTCAATGACTCAACATGGTGGTTTGACACATAGTAGGCTTAATAATAGTTACTACAGTATTAATAAACTCAATGTAAGGTGTCCACTTTTGCAATATGCATCAAAAGCTAATACTGTGGTTACCTTACTGCGCTTTGAACATGTGTTAGCTTCTCTGGAAACTTCAAAAGGGTTTCATCCTTTTTCTGAGCTTCCTTTATAATAAAAGTTAAAGAAAGTCAAAGCAGTTAAAATAAGATGTTTTCTTTATTACAATAGCTTTTTTCTCAAAACATTTACAAAAGTATATAATTAAATCTGGAGAAATCTACAGTATATCTGTTTCTGTCTCACTTACTAGTGCCACAAAATGGAGCAGGTTCATGCCAGGCTTGTTGGCCTTTGTGTCAGCCAGAGAGAGAAGTGAAGACAGTTTGAAGCCCACAGCATTGCCTGCATAGCCACCCTATGAACACACAGAAAACATCAGTCAATGTCTGGTCGATGCTGTAAAAGCCGTTAACCCTTTCTGATATAAAATCATTAGGGAATGTTTTGGAGAAGTAGTGAAAGGGGATTAAGGGAAATGTCCACAAAAAAGGGGGAAGATGAGGGGTAAAGGGTACGGAACACTGAAAAGACAAATAGAAAAAAAGACTTACTGCATTCATGATATTTCCAGCTTGGAGAACCAAATGTAGAATGGCATGGAGCTCTTCACAAGTCATTAGTTCTGTGGAATAATCAATAGAAACTGAATAATCACAGGCCATTTGTTAAATTACACAACACTCTAAATGCTATAACTATTCTTCATACAATCCACAGACTTTATAAGGAAAGACATTTTTAAGGAAATTTGAACACTTAAAGAAACTTTAAAAAAAGGGTGATGACAGCATGATCCACTGTGTAGATCAAAATAGACGGCTAGTTATTGCAATAAATTGCATTAATAAAACTTAATTTAAGTGTTGCTAAAGGCTCCCAGCATTAATGTAATGATTAATGAAGTGCCAAATCTTTACGTTTCAGTAGTGTTGAAGCACTCAAACGTCATGAGCCATTGGCTTCTGAGGCTAATACGGGCAGAAAATGATTCAGCAAAATGTACTCAACAAAAACTGAATGCTGCTAAAAGTTTACTTTACTATTTATCAGTCCATACATGACAATTCAAAATTAATGTTTAATTTTTAAGGTCACGGGTGGTCATATAAGCATTTCACTGCATATCGTACTGTGTATTACTATGTGATAAATAAAATTTGAATTTGAAATTTGAATAGTGTATCAGATTACAGGGGATCATGAGTTTGTGTATGATAGAGCGAGCATGAGATGACTAGTTTGATCCCCACTATGTTCCACAGAAGTCAAAGTAAAAGGCACGAATGTCAAAATGTATGCATGCTTAGCCGAAAAAAAGGACAATTATTACTCTGGTTTAGAGAAAATAATCCTCCAAAATATGATATAGATGTATGTATTTACCATCAGTAGCCTGACGCACGATGTTAATCTCACGACTCATGACTGCACAGGATGGAAGGAACTCTTCCTGAAGTACCATGGCCTCAATACGCACATCAAAGCTTTAAAAGCAAACAAACAATAATAATTGACCTGCTATTTGTGTATTATGAAATCTTAGGTTTGTATTTCATTGTTAAGAGAGCTCTTGTGCGCCTCTTACCGTGGCACTTGAATCAGCAGGAACATGAAGGAATCAACCAATGTCAGCTTATTTGGGTCTCCTTTGAATTCCTTCAATCTCTTCACCTAGTGAATATATGTGATTTAAATCCAAAGAGAAAGCATGTTTACTAAGGGTGGCCAATGTATTCATGCTTTTTCAATTTATCAGTTAATTGGATTTACGGTCATCTAACAATTAATGTTAATTATAAAACCACTAATAATTTAATAGCACTGGAAAAATAATCTTCATTAAGCATCAAACTTAATAATCCATTTTTCATACTATAATTTATGTTGTGATGAACCTAGCATAAATATTATACATACTAATTTCTGCAATTTATAAAGGACTGTGTATAGCACACATATTTATTAGAATCTGTATTGACAAGACTGGTAACATTTTCTTTTACAGTGTTCTTGTTACATGTTACATGTACTTACTATTATAATAACATGCATTATAATAAATTATGCATAATTACATGCAACTAATGCTAAACCAAACTCTTATACTAACCCTAAAGTAAGTACATGTAGTTAATTAATTTGACTAATTACTTATATGTATAAATACACTGTAACAAGGACGCCTTGAAATAAAGTGTAACAACCAGAGTTTTAGAGTTGTTGCTGTTGTTTTTAATGTTAACTAAAAGTAACAATCATTTTGTTTAACTGAAAAAGCTTAAATAAATTGTAAATATTACATCAACAAACTTATACTTATAAATAAAAATAAAAAAAAGAAATAAAAATGAATTAAAGCTTAATAGAAAAACTACATTTAAAATGAAAACTGAAAAGAAATTCAAAATGTTAATAAATACTACAATTTTATATAAATAATACTAAAATAGTATAGTTGACTTGTGTTTGTGACCACATACATCATTGAGCACATCGGTATGCCAATGCATATCAAAACATTATTTTAATGTAATAATCATTTGTTACATGAGTGTCTTTTGATGTTGATGATGAGTGTCACATTATGCATTAATGCAAATACTCAACAAATGCGATGTGGCTATGCATCTCTGACCGCCAGCGAATGTGGTTTTAAGGATTTAATTATTTTGTTTATAATACAAATTAAGTATTTAATTTACTCTTGAATACACTGATGTCCATTTGTGACGAGGGGCTATACAAAAATATTCTCACCTCCTCTGCTTCAGGTAGAAGTTTGAGAAGTTCTTTCAGTGGTTCAGTTCCATACTGCTTACTGTTGCCCAGACGAATGTCTTCTACTATTGCATGATTGGGCCTGAAAGAGGAAATAAGTAAGAAGTATAAACCAGACAATCCTTTTTTGACCATGCCTGATCCATGTAACCAGACAACTCAGACAGTACATGAATGCTGAACAAAAAACAGGTTGGGAAAAAGCTAATCTTTACTATCACAAGGATGTGTATATATATATATTTCAACATAATTGTTGAGACAAAATCTCATAAATAATGACGTTGAGATAAAAAGATGCATAAGAAAAAGTGCATAACCACAGTCATGTTCAGATGATATTTAATGATGTCTTATAGTCAAGGGGAAATTATCTTACACTGCATATTACTCTACATATCCTGTTAAAGGACTAAAAAAAAAGAAAATTTTGTCATCATTTAGTCACCCTCAATTTGTATGCGCAAATGTATGACAACCTGTATGAGCTTCTTTCTATACTTTGTTTGAATGGGTTAGGTGTTACACCCCTACTCTTTACAATGAGTGCCATGGGATTTTTAATGACCGCAGAGAGTCAGGGGCTTGGTTTAAACGTCTCATCTGAAAGACAGTACACTGTTTGATATCACTATACTGGGGCATTAGGACCCACACAAACCACAAGGTGAGCACCCCCTGCTGGTCAGCAACCTAGTTTTTGCAGGAGGTCTCCCATCCAGGTACTGATCAGGCTCAACCCTGCTTAGCTTCAGTGGGCAAGCAGGCCTGGGCTGCAGGGTGATATGACTGTGGCTTGTATGTCAATCTGTAACGTTAACTATATGGTTAACAACATCTTCAACGGCATGGGGTTTGAAATGACATTAAGGTGAATAATTGATGACAGAATTTTCACTTTTGGGTGAACTATCCTTTTAAAAGTACAGGGGTACAGATTTTGAAATACACAAATGCAAAGAAAATGAATTTTAACTATTTAACTATTGATTGCCAGAAGTGACCTGTATACTGTCAACCCAGAAAACTACATTTAGTGAATTTTAGCTGTTTTGTTACAGGTTTTAGTGATTATTTCTCTTAATAAAACACTAAATTATTATATCTCCAAAAATGAGTCAATAATAATAAGTCATACATAAGTCAACATAAGTGCATTCTGGGACTAATTGTAACATTGTCTCCTTCATGAGTGACTCAGCAAAGTGAATGTGACTCAGTATTTGATCAGTTTTACTATGCCAATCACATATTTAGAATACACTCAAACACCGAAGACAAAAATAAATATGATATAACAAAGCGATCACAGAACAAAGCATTGTCCCTTGGTACAATAATTTATAGTCATGCTGCCTTGTAGGATGCTAAAAAAACCTGTTCAAAAATAAACAAAAATCCTGTTTACACAGGACACATCCACCTTCATTTGTCAATGTTACATTGCAACAGGTTTGACGTTTTTTTTTGTATTGTTTTATGCTTTTTTTCTGTTTAAATTGTCTACTGAACACCGATAACATACCTTGAGACTTTGTTTATCTGTACCTAGTACTTGTCACAGTAAATGTATACCGCATCCTCATGTGAACTTCCAAGTATCAATCAGAACCTGAAAGCTATTGATCTTTACACAAGAGCATTGGATTTCCCTTGAACACCAGATCCTATTTCTGTGCTGGAGTACATGCACACAAAGGTTTTTCACATGTTGACACTGAGAAACTTACTTCTTGAACTGTTTGAGGAAAATTCCAATGTTCATTCCTCTCTTGGAGTCTAAGATGCTGATCTGAAAAAACAGTGAAATAGTGATGGTAACTAAAATGGATGGAAAGATACACAAAGGCTAGACTGTGTGTATTCTGGCAGAGAGGTAATTCCATTCAAATTTTTGGCCTTCAGGTTTTTGTGGAATGTTGATTTGAATGCAACTTCCCCCCCAAAAAATTTAACTGGTATCTCTGATGTTGCAAGATTACTACGGACAAAAGAAAAGAAAAGTAAAGTAAATCTTAGTTTACAGTGTCCTCTACATACACTTACTATAACAACAACAACAGTCAATAATTATGCATAATTACATGTAACTAACCCAAAAATAAAACCATAATTTGAACCCCAAACTCTGTAGTAAATACATCATTCAATAAAAAGTTAAAAGAAAAAAAATATATATATATTAAAAACCAGACTGTATATTGTAAATAATAGAATGAGATACATAAAATAATGAAATAGTTCAACAAATAAGCAAACACAAATCTATTAAGTTTACAAATTTAGAAGTAGGGTGTCTATTCACTTTAAACATTGGATGAAGTGATTATTTTCTCTTTTATACAGATAATGCTGAGTCATTCATAAATTTGTCATGACAAAACATGTCAAGCAATAATGTTTGTTCAATGTTTATCTGTGAATTAAAGACTAGATTATATTGGTTCATCATGTAAAACCTTTATGTTTCTTCAAAAGACTTTTGCACTTGGATATGGATTACTTTAACAGTGTCTATAACTTTGTGAAGCATCTGAGTTTTGGGGCAACGGACCTTCCATGGATGGGCAGAAAGTTTTTATTAAAATGATCTTCATGTGTGTTTCCAAAATGAAAGTCTTATGGATTTGAAACAACACGAAGGTGAGTAATTGATAGCTGAATTGTCATTTTTGAGTGAACTATGCACTTGTTTTAACATCAGCAACGGGAAGCCCTTGGTGGAAGTGACTTTGGGTCCATGAAATTGACTAACTTGACATTGCTATTTTAGTGGCAATTAAACAGCCACACAATCTGTTACTCTCTCTCTAGCACGCACATTTACATGACCCATGTGTGTGATACGTGTAATTTGTGATGCTTCACAAACTCAAAGGAGTAACTGGGTGGTGTCTGAAATTACAAACGAGACCACAATCATGGTCCATGCCACCTCAGACAAACAATACATAGCTTCATTAGACCTGCACAGGTACACTTGGTGCCTTCGTGGATAATTACAAAGCTACTCAGACCAGCAGCAACCACACAAAACAACACAAAAACACAGCTGGTCGCTTAGACACAAAACGACGAGCTCACGGGAGTATATGTTTTGGATAATAGGGACATGTTTGCTTTATGTAGAGGTGGAAAGCCGACTTACACACACCTAATAATTGTTCTTATAAGACAGAACATAATATCTAAATATGTGATAGGTACATGCATTGCACATTATAGGCAACTGTTAGAATACATATTAGCGTATAATATAATTTCATTACATTAATTTATTGATGAACAAATTATTCAAAGTGTCATGCTAGCCCACATTTTTGTAAGATTGCACAGACATCGAAACGTATATTTAATGTATTTACAACATATTTAACAACATAAAGACTAAGCATTTTCTTAACAGCATGGGGCAACTCCATTGTAATCAATATAAAATGATCTTTTTAAGTTCATACAATAATTAATGGATACATACAATGATTTTATTGTGTTGTGTTTAATCTATGTGCTCAGTTGCATCAAAGTTTAATGTGTTTACCAGTTTTGGTATTGTACCAGTATTATAACACACTAGGGATGTAACGGTATTTATAAAATACCGTCGTACCGCAATATCAAATTTTTTCGACAATAACGTGGACGCATGACTCGATAAAACGATAGGCCTTCTGAGAAAGGTTTGCTCAGGTGAATGGAGCGAACGGGAGGTAGCGGGAACTACAATTCCCATCAACCCAAGAGTGCCCATCATTCTTTGCGGTCTGTTGTCAATACATATTTATTTGTCTCTATATTTAGCGACTATTCAGACCCCCTTGGCGATATTGTTCCCTAAAAGCGACTAGCGACAAATCTAGAGACTTCTTGGACAAACCTCAGCGAGTCTCCGGTACTGCTGCGCACCCGCAAAATCTTGTTTTCTCGGCGCAGCTGAGAGGAGCAGGGCTTTCAGTTAAAATAGATATTATGTTGCTTCTAACTCAATTTTACATGCAAATAGAGCCAA
>JAUYWG010000031.1:2476400-2495795 GCA_034779775.1 Enteromius afrohamiltoni
CATTGATATGTTCAGTGTTCATGTAAACTGTTTAATAAACACTTCTGGCACTTTTTTTGAGCCTCTTAATTAGTTTTTTATGTAAATGATTCAAGAAATACCGTACCGTGCCATTCATACCGAGGTATTACCGTACCGTGAAATTTTGATACCGTTACATCCCTATGACACACTATTATTTTTTTGTTATTGCAAAGAAACCTTTAGGTTCAACATTGGTGTTGGTAAATTTTAAAAATATATAACAGTAAAACGTTATAATATAAATAATGAATTAAGTTTTTAAAAATATATATACCCAGCATTGTTTACATTAAGCATATACATGCTTTCTATTGAATGTAAACAATGTCGACTGCGCTGATTACGCTGCTCTGGTATACTTTCCAAAATGGTGAAAGACCATAACTTGGGCACAAGAATTTGTTAAATAAATTACGTTATCATTGTTTTCTTTGCGCCAAATGTATTCTCGTAGCTTCTTAAAATAACGAGCCACCGATGTCACATGGACTATTTTTCCAATGTCCATGCTACTTTTCTTGACCTGGAAACATTGCAGTTGTGTTGCTGTCTATTGAGGTTCAGAGAGCTCTCAGAATTAATAAAAAAATATCTTTATCTGTGTTCAATAATGAAAGAAGGGTTTGAAATGATACAGTATGATTAATTAATTAATGGCAGCATTTTCATTTTTGGGTGAACTAACCCTTTGAGTAAAAATACAAACAATTACTAATAAAATCATGTTGAATTTAAAGATGTTGTGATCTGGTGTGATACCACAAACTGACTTGTAGAAAGGAAAGAAATCTAAAAATCTGAATTCTAAATAAAGCAAATAGTTAGCTTGCACTTTTTTAATAATCCATTTTTTAATAAATCACCCGAAGCATTCATGCTTTATTTCTTATTTTTTGCTATACCTGAGAAATAGCAGAAAGTATAGAGAAAGCACTATTTATCACTGTGCTTTTATAAAAGGAAATTGATTGTGGGATAATATTTTTTATCTGTCATTGTTCTTCACTATATACTGTTATTTGATTGCCTAAATTTAGATTTCTGGTCATATAGGCAATAAAGTGATTATTTTATTGATTAATATGAAATAAATTAAGTACTGGTTGTCTGTATTGAATTATCTTTTCCGATTGGTGCATCCCTAACTTTATGCAGTATTGGCTAAAATTCTTGGGAATTCCAAGCACAAGTTGTGCTTTTCAGTCTTTTTAAAAATCAATTCAACTGACATAGGCAATCTAAATCTGCTGGGAATGCAAAACATTTGCCTACCTTGTAGAGACAAAATAAATTGCAAGCATTCTCACAAGCATTAAATACAGAAATTCCAAGAGATGATTCAGTTCTACTCAGTTCGACTTACCTCTTCCTTGCTCTCTTTAAATGATCCTCTGGATCTTCCAGCACGAGACTGTCCACTGCTTGTCTGGGTTCGAATCTCCTCTTGCTGGCCGAAGAGCTCCTCCACTGTCCTCACATCAATTTGATACTGCTGCTGTCTAACTGCTAGAGTCCAAATATTCGGTTTTCCCCGAACCTTCTCCTCAGGAATGGTTTTCCAGAAGAAGCTCCGTACCCGTCGTTTCTTGCGTGAAGCTTGAGGATGGCCTGGTGCCTGAGGTGGTGGTGGAGGAGGTGGAGGCGGAGGTGGAGGTACTGCTGGTGGGCAGGAAGTGCTGTCATGTCCATGACTAGGGTCATTTGAGGAGGTCGTAGAGGGTTCAAATGGCAGTGGATTTACTACAGATGTGGTACGGTCGCTTGCCGACTCCTCCGCAGCAGTCACACTTGCCATGACAAGCATTACATTAGCAATGATACCAGTCCTGGAGGGCCAGGCTGTGAGGGGAAATTTTGCCCTGTTTTCCAAAATACCTAACAGACCGGGACAGTTTCTTTGCTTGATTCTAGGTGGTGTTTGTCCCAAAGGTCTTTCTCACTCATAGTCGCTTATACAACTGACAGCCGGGTAAATAATGAGTCTTTCCTCTAGCAGGATATGTGTCGAGATCATTCTTAATCAGAACTCAGTGCAAAGAATTTAGAATCAAATGTTTTCACCAATCCATCAACTGACTCATGGCTCTAACAATAATGAGAAATGATGGACATAGTTGTTTCCCAATCTCTTTAGACCTTTAGGTCTTGACATTCTCACATAATTTGTCTTCACGTCTTCAGCCTAGTCTCATAGAACTGCAGCGCTGTTGCTTCCAAGATTTTGCCAACTGCTGTGTGGTCAGAGGTCAAACCCTTGGAACTGCAAGAAGGACAAAAGACACACACACACATACAAAATCAAAATTACTGAGGTTTAGTCAGGCGAGGGAACTTGGAACCTAAAAACAGAGGAAATGAGAAAGTAACAGACATCAAAAGAGATGCGGTTGTACACTTAAGTAAAGACCCCAGTAGGAAAACCCCAAATGCCATTGTTCATTGGGGCTAGGCTGCTATGTGTAAAAATGATCTTGACAGATGAATCAAATCTTCACTAATGAACACTCACAAAGGGATCTTTCAAGGGATTTGTACATGTCATGGCAAAAAATAAATTGGCAACTTACCACGAATTACCATTACATAACATACTGCAGTTACATAACATGTAGTTATTCATTCAGTTTGGTACTAATTTAAAAAAAGTTAATTTATCTATTAATTAATTATTAATTATGAATTAATAAGATTATTTTTGCATCTTTTTGTAAAGAGTGTTCTAATGGGTGTACACTCATACATATAATAACACTAGTTTATTATAAATTATTATTATTTTTTGTAATTATTGTTCAGGTCACCAATGTCTCAAGGTGTCCCCAGAATGTTTCAACTTAAAATACCGCACAGATTATTTACTATATAATTTTTAAAATATTTTGAGTGGAAGCAGAAATGTCATGCATTTTTTAACCATATTAGTTTAAACATTTTGTTTTCTGATCGCAAATTTACAAAACGTGCAAAGAAAGCAGCTGTCACATGGCATGCGGGTACTAAATTAACTTATTTTTTCGTGTCTTAATCTGTCAAAAAAAAGTTTACTCCCTGATCTAATGTTCCTGTGGGAACTTTTTGGCAAGACGATAAATACATACCAAAAAATCTGTATCATTGCAGTTTCCAGCAGAAATGAACACTAGAGGCGTTAAAACATTGAACACCTATAACTGGACAGAGAATGTTGAATCATGGGTAGGACTCCTGTCAAAAACATGACTTGCAAAACAAAACTGCGGTGACACGTATAAAACCAATGTCACATAAAACATAGCATATTTATTAACACTGTTTTAGTGCCACTCAGGGGACATTTCACATTAAATATGTCATGAAACCTATGAGGCGGTACATATTTTGAAATAATTTCCACAGGTACGTTTTTCATGAGATCAGGTTGAAAGTTAATGTTACAAACACATGAATTACAAAAACAGATATGTCTGTAAAGTTAAATAGCTGGGAAAGAAATCACTAGTTTATATTAGATCTGTGTGGCAGCAGTGTAATACACAGTAAACAAATCCACTGCTCCTATGAGAAGGTCCCTTTTTATTTAAATTTAAATGCACGTTTTTTCACAAGCTTGCAAAGAAGAATTAAAAATTTTGATTCTCATTATATGTCACCTTCAGAGATAAATTAAGAGAAAAAATTATTGTGTAGAGCTAAAACAATCAGCTTAAAGTCAATCAGTGTAACCTAATAAACCAAAAAATGGAGAGGAGTGTTTATTTACACTAAGTGTTGGCAGTGGCTATTTACACGAACTCCACCCACCAACGTGAATTGGGCCAGTCAACATTACAAAAGACTGTTCCTGTGGCTTAAAATGTGTGTTGTACTCACAATCACAATCAACCCGGGTTTTTTTCTCCCTTTTTAAATTTCAAATCAAATCAAAAAAGCATTTTTTTTAGTAGTATAAAGAGCAGAAAAGCCTGCTATTTTAACAGTTTAAACCAAATCTATAGCTATTTGCCTGTAGTGTAAATATCACTATATAATGCTGCTATTTTCGCTATTACAGCATCTATAGCTAAGAAAAGATGCTATTTTAACTTAGTGTAAATACCACCTAATTGCTATTTGCAATTAGTGTAAACAGTCTTTATAGCTATTTACAGTGCAAATAGTCGCTGCCAAAAAACAAAAAACCTAAGAGATGATCATATTGATCCATGTCAGTAGATTGCAATGCAGCTAACACCATTATGGTATTTAATGCTGGTATGGTACTCAAAATATGAAAAAACAGAAATGCAAATACTAGCTATATAACTAAATGCATCTTTTAATATTTAAGGTAGAACACCGAACAAGCATTTTAATAAATGTGTAAATGATTTGAAAACGTATATAATATTTAATCAAATTAATTTTGGTAAATGTTTAGTCATTTAATGCAGAATTACATAATTAGAATAGTTTTCATACTGGTGATTCACTCGTGCCACATCTGTTATTTGAATATGCAAAGCAGCCGACATCAAACAGCCTTCAAAGTACAGTGAGGTTGTCAAGGAGACCAGCCAACAACCAATCCGTAAAAAAGCAGCTATTTGGCAATAAAATTGGCAAAAATATACAACCAAAGCTGTAAAAAAGAAAAAGGAATTGCTTCATTTACAATATTTTGATATTTATGATGTACAAGGGCCTTGCATTGGTCAGCACATTATCACTATGTCTCAGGGCTTGTCGTGCAGGTGTCTTTCTATCTCAGACACTGGGAGAGCAGAGACTGCAGTAAATGGCACTGGGTTTCATCTTATGTACTACAGTCAGGAATGACATACTGCCGTCTGCTGGGAGAGGCCACAGCAAAATGCCACAGCACTTTTGGATCCGACTTAACAGATTCTGTTATGTAACGTGTATTTCACAGACACAGGCCGAGGGGTCATAAAAGTCTAATTACAGTGAAAAAGCAAAAGTGGCATTGCTACTTGTAAATAAAGCTACTTGCTTTAATCCAGGGGTTGATCAGTGTAGACACAAAAGTTGTTAGACGTTAGTACAACATGTTACTTTTTACTAGCAAAGCTGATTCGGGTAAAAAGGATGTTCTGGAAACAGATAATAAAAGACACCAAGTGCTGTAAACCAGAGCTCATCATACTGCAACAGGGTCTCATTCGATCCTCTAGGTTTTTACTTATTAAAAGACAATTGACGTCACAGGAAGACTCTGTTTCCATGCTGGTTCAGCTGAGTTAGGAGCAAGCTACTATGTATAATTTATTCATATGTAAAAGTAGGTTTATTTTACCTTTTAAAGTCTTCTTCTTTGGAAGGGTTATGCTATATGATGGTTTAACATAATTTTTTACAAGTAATAACAATAGAGGTATATACTTTATGTGTGAGTGTTCAGATTCAAAATGTACATGCACTGTGTTAGCTAGAATAGAGAGTAAAGGGTTAATAGTCTGTAACACATTCTATCTCACCTCAGTGGTGTCTTTGCTGCAATGTCAGCGATAGTCTACAGCAACACACCCAGACACACGCAGATCCAACTCTGTCATGATTATACCTAACATCACATTTACTAATGTTACAGAATGCTGGAAACCCATTTGAGGTAATAGTAAAGCGACATTGTAATTTTAGTATAAATAGACACTATAATAATGTGATTAAACGCAAACGCTTCAAGTCCAGCAAATCTTAGACCACTAGACACCCAACTGTGCATGGCTGAAGGAAACAACATTGTTTTATTCACCCAAGAATAAAAATTCTGCATTCGTTTGTGAATCCCTAAATCGTTCCAAACTCTTCATCTTGAACAGAAATAGATATGTTTAATATTCTCTGATCATTTTTGTCAATCGGTTGAAAATCCACGCAACCGAAATGTTATTGAATCAAAAAGTAAAAACCAAACTAATAAAAGCAATACAAAATTCAATGGTCTACTAAAGAGACACGATCCCTTTGTACAGGTTTAATTTAAGCTTTAATTAATATATACACATTAATCAATGTAAAAACATAGAGCCCATCGAATATGCTAACTTGATGCGTAACAATGGACTGGAGTGGTACGAATTCTTATTTTTTGGAGATTGTTAAAAAAAACGAAGCATGACCATAATAATTCTCCACATAGAATTATTTTGAAATATATAAATAATACAGATGGCTATGAGATGCATCATGCAGATAGTAGAATACTTACGTTTACTACTTAAGAGGCTTTCTAATTCAGAACTGGGAATTGGACTAAAATCTACCTAGTCACAAATCTGATTGCTACAAACATTTTTAAGTATAATTGATGGATTTTGAGCATATTTGGAAAGAACGGGACAGCATTAATAAACACTGGTACGCTGTACCCAGACCATTAGACATCTGTTCACATGCTTGGCTGCCTAGCAAATTAATCCTTCTTAAGAGAAAATCCCCTAAAATGTCTCATTGTTTATTTGTTAGTGATTAGTCCTTTTGTTTAGAAAAGATGTATCAGCACAAAATTATCTAACAAAGTAGATGGTGTGCAGGTCAAATGCTTAAATTTGGTCTTAAAATTCAAATGTATTGAATTTCAAAGGCTCTGTTCAACAATAAGTTTTTTTCTATCTGATCTACCCCTTACATTTAGCTTTGTTGATTTAAATAACATGCATTCAGATTTTACTATATGGAAGATTTTTAAATGACATCTTTACTGAAGTAAATCAAAAACAGGGTAAAACTGAAAGATGATCTGGCAGTGATTCTTCAGAAGACCCTTAAGAGGCAGAAGAAGGAACAAAAGTGTATTCAGTAGACTTGCTTGCCCTTGGGTCTGTCTATGAACAAACACACGCATAAACTTTTTTTCAACACAAACACAGACAATCTCCTACCCTACCACAACTCTTGAGACACAGTCTTGCCCTGTTACCTAATTCAATTGATATACCGCACTTTGAAACGCTCTGCTCGTAGATTGATTTCCAGTACGTCTGGTAAATGAGGCCCTAGGCAATAACCCACACACTGGATATCTAATACCTTCAGTGGGATATTTGGGTGCAAGCTCCGAGACAAAGAACCTTTGAGGAAACACACAGAGATTAAGAAATACTTAATCAGATTCAAGCATTAATGTCTTAATGGTGCTTGTGCTTTGGATTCAGCATTTGGTGCAAGTGTCTCTGTAAGCCAGCCATATATCAAAGTCCAAACACCCACAGGGTCTTTAGAAGATTAAGCTGCTTTCATAATTAAAGGAATGACTAAACAATCTAAAAGAACAGTGATAGAAGCCACTGGTTTTCTTTAAATCCCAGACAAACTTGTACATTGCCTGCGCTATGACGTGATCTGCAATATGCAAATCAAGAGGCTGTTTCTGTATTAAAGATGAATTTATTGCCAAGTGTGATGTTGGTTGATAATGATGGTTAAAAGCTATTAATGGGGAATCATCATTTGTTACAGCCATAACATTTGATCAGCAGGTGCTGGCTCTCTGAGAAAATGTGTGTTGAGACTCACTAACTTAAATAAATAAAGCAATTTTCTATGTCATTGGAAGGAAACATCCAGGAAAGGTTGATCTTCAAATATAACAATGATTGTGACCTTTTCTCATCTACAGTGCCAACTATCACATTTTAGACCCAAACACAGTTTGCTTCAAGTTCTCTTTAATTTCCTGCATACTGTATCTTTAGGTCATTATAGTCGCACTGCAGTCTAGATGTTGTGTATATGTGTAAAACACTGGGGAGGTCCATCAGAGTGCCATCAGAGTAGTCTACCACTCAGTAACCGGTAACTGAGACCATAATTATCTACTACTCTAAAAACAAAAAAAGACTTACAATGGAATATTCTTGTTGTAAATTATGCTCATAAAAAGAAACGTTATATGTAATACTGTTAAACCAACAGATATAGTTGAGGTTTCTTCCTCAGAACAAATTTGTAAAAAAAAATGTTGCATTACACTTGCTCACCTAAGGTTGGCCTGAGGGTAAATATATAAATATATGTTTCACACATACTGTTTTGATAACCTATTGATTTTTTGAAAATACATATTCTTTTTAATTCACAATAATAGCTGTTATTTTACACAATTTAAGTGGCTACAGAGTCCATAAAAACTAAATTCAGAAACAATTTTTGTAGAAAGATACAACATAACATATAAAATACAACTTATCCTTACTGATGCTTTCAGGGCCTGGCAAGGGGAAGTACATTTTGAGCAAATTTTCATTTTTCCTTTAACATTTAATGAAAAATATAAATATTTTATAATTGCATTATATATTTAGATTTTATATTTCTATCAGTATTTCTGGTACATAAAAAATATTTTACACAAAAACAAAAATATTGTTGTGCCCTGATATGACTCTTTTCATAAGGCCACTACAGAACTTCTTATTTTATATGTGAGGTGTTGGTCTGTTTGTGCATGTGCTGGTTTGGGAGCATCAAAGTGTTCTGTATGAACAAAAGCTATGGAGATGTTTACTCATCCTGCTCTCATTCACAATGAAGAAAAGATCTTAGAAAAAGTCATGTTTAACGTAACACCATAAAGGTTTTTTTTTTTAATAGCAAAAGGATTTCTTCACTGACTGCTATAATGAATCTTCTGCTTATCAAATTTATCCACAGCTGGGGGGCAGGGTGAGGCTTGACCCAAATACAGAATGTGAGGACGGTATTATAGTGAAGAGATAAGATACAAAGATAAAAAGGTATCAAACACATCTGGACGCACATTGAAGAGAACATCATGAGAACAAATTAAGCTAAAAAACTAAAACAGGGCATCCAGTCATCTGTGTAATAATGTTACTATTCATAAATAAATGTATAAATGTATACAGATGTTTTAACTGAACCAGTGTTGCTGGGAGGTAGTGAGTATCCAGCATGAGAAAGCTTGCTTCTCAAAGCTCAGGGATCTCTATTGATCACGAAGGGCCATTAGAGAAGGTAAATAAAGCAGCAACAAAGACCGCCGAACACAACTACACAGTAATCAAACAGAACTCAGGGAAATCTTCCAGATTTCTTCAGAAGACAAACTAACTCTAAAGCTCAAAGAAACAAAATTCCAGGATGATCTAATTAAAGTAAATCAATTTTTGTACATTATTTTGTACAATAGAAGCATGATCCAATGCATCAGGCAGAACAAATGTGATAAGGAACACTGAATGTGACCTGGGAAACCCATAAGGGTTAATTTCTAAAGATTTTTAAGCCACGAAGATCCTATCCACATGGGACCAGGACTCAATGTAGCTTGAAAAGTGCACTGACTGTAATTCTGCACTAATGTAAACGGCCTTCGCTGTCAATCACTGAAACTGCATATTGGTGTGTGGGCATATATTCTAATTCCACATATGCTTCACTTTAATATGAACTGAATGAGTCTTTAGTCACACACACATATGCTACAATGGACCCAAGAGAATAACAAGCAAAATACACAAAGAGACACTCATACTGCAGTCACCGCTAACATGACTTTGTCTTGTTCTCCACCACAAACAAAATTTCCTGTCTCCCACAGTCACTACAAATTCCTCTAAGCGGTTCAGTCCCCATAGGAACACATAGTAATAGTAGACAGTGAAATGACCGCAATAAAATATAAATGGCCTCATGTGCAAACAAAGAGTGTAAATCAACTGATGTAAATCAAGCCTCTCAGAATATCAAAACCATCGTAACACAACTTGATACGTAGCAAAATCACTTTTAGTTAATGTAGACTGGCTGCGCAATAGAACAAAATAGGAAATACTGGATTCCTGATGTTTTTGAACCATTTTATACATGGAAGTGAATCAGCCAGTGGCGGACGGAAGGACACACTTTGGTTGCCATGATGACAGCAGGTGGGAGGGGAAGTCCAAACACCTGATGTTTACGTGTGTGCAAATGAGAGAGCTAGACGCTTACTGGTGAATTTAGTCCCTTTAGAGCCCATTAGAAGCATTGTGACAGATTATGTAAATCAACAACTGGAACCGGGATGACGACAGTGTTGTTGTGAACTAAAACCAAGCCTATAAAATTTTTTTTTGGTAACTTGCATTATAAAATAAATGACTGAAATACAGACAAAATATTATACATTTAGATCTAATCTAGATTGAAACAATGAGAAATCTAAAAATGTTGAACATTCTATATTAGTGGACCATATAAATAATACTAGGATTGTTTCTGTTAAGATGTATTTCTGTTTTTAATTAATATGTTTTTGTTATTGATTACAAATATACACTGCAGTTAGGAATAATTAAAAAACATCACCAATTATTCACCATAAAAAAGCTATAGTGTCAGAACCCGAAACCTATCCACTAACTCACAATCATTCTCAGATATAGTTACCACGGTAATCTATCAGGTCAGTACTTTGGGGGGCGCTTGCACCAATTGAGTTCCCCCACTTTAGGGTGTGTTACCGTGGCAATGTGACAACAGACAACCACCCTCCCCCATTGACCTCACCCTGAGGGAAAACTTTTCCCTAAGCTTTGTTCCTGGACTCCTGAATGGATTGTCTCCAATTCATCTCACCATGAGAAACGGGATGGGCTACAAAAAAAAAGCTGGCTTCAGAGGATTACAATAAAGCACATCACAGTCTGTGACAAAGCAGCACAAAAAGCGCTACTAACAGCCCTAAGGGTCTCTACGGGGCATCAGAAAGAGCTGGTCAGCAGCAGGAACCTTCAAATACGTACATTTATTCTTTACAGTTGTCCTGTCAATTCACATTTATAGGATACTGTGAGTATGACAGATTTCCGGTGATGTAATGTTTACAGTCCATGGTCCAACACAATAAAGTTAAATAAAGGAGGCACATAAGGCTTTTGAACAAGAACCATGCTATAGTTTTCTTATTAAAGTCTGAACAACATGTTCAGGTTACAGAGGAGCTGACTCATGGGACCAGTGAGGTTACACGAGTAATAGTGTAATCTTTAGGGATGCGTCCTATAGCGTAACAGCGATCACACTAACGGCTACAGAAATAAAACTTGAGTGTTAATGAAGCGGAAACACAGAATGGATCGATTATACCCAAAGAAAAGACAAGGGAGAAAGACGGGCGAAATTGTAAAATCAATAAATGACTAAAACTGTCAATCTATCAATCTACACCACACACACGCACAAACATTATATATTATCATATAATATTATCATAATGTGCGACCATGGGCGAATCGCAGGGAGAATATTAAAATTAGTCAGTCAGTGAATGCCTGGTCTTATACAGGACACTACTAGAAGAAACAAAATCATTCAGAAGCATAAATAATTGTAAAAACCTAAACGTATTTTACAGAGCTAAGCAATGTAAACGGGGTTAAAGAACTTACCGTTAAGAATCTGAGGGAAATAGGCACTAGTTTTTTTTTTCCTGTTGCGGCAGGTGCGTGTATCCGAAGGTAGGTGTGTGTCGGTATCACCGACATTCTGCGCGTCCAGCGCTGCAGCGACGCTCAAAGATGCAGTGCATTACAGGCAAAGGCCACACTACGCACGCGCGTGTGGTATGTGCCGAGCTACAGCGCATGCGCAGACCGCGCTGTGACTGGCTCAGGTGAATCTTTAGGACCGCCGGAGAGTGTGACGTAGGCTGTGCCACCCGCTAGTGACGAGTGTAACATAATACTACTCAGGCACAAATATTAATATTGACATGCACCGCCGTTGGCTGTTTATTAAACATAAGCAGGTCTATTTGGCAACCACGGAGATGATGGAGCATTGTCCAGATACAAATAGCAATTTAAGGGCAATTTAAAAACCACTGACTAAAATGTATTCTATTTTCAAATACTGAGCACGAATCTCATTAACCTTTTTTTTCCAAATCCAGTGGCTGGGCTGTAGCAATTTGCATGCATTTTGCTTTTTAGGGAAAGAAAATAAAGGTGCTTTTAGGCTCTAGAGTCAAGCATTCTCATATTTCTTTGTGCCAATTTATTTAATTTCCCTGTACTTGGATCTTCTAATCCTGTCAAGAATTTACTCATACGTTTATTTTTTGACTCATATATATTGTATTTGCATAACTCTTTTTTTCAATACAAAATGTTCCAGTTTCAGATGTCCCTAAAGCGACTGTAGGAAGAAATCTTCTTCTGCAAGGCACATGCATAAAGAATATAGCCTATAATTTTTTTTATAGGTAAACAATGAGTTTCTTAAATTTATTATTTCTAAACTATTCAATATGTAAAATGCTGTGTTATGCAGAGATGGGCAGATCAACGAGGATTAATTCTCGTGTACTATGGACACACTGTACTCAGACCAGTTACATAAAGTCTTTGACAGGTTATATGAGGCCTTGCAGAAAAAAAGTACAGAGGTACCATTTCCCTCACTTGAAATCCATTTACAGATTCACTGCGCCATCACTAAATGAGCTTAAAAAGCGTACTAGCACCAACAGAAGACCTTGACAAACTACATGGGAAAAAGTATTTATTTGAATCTAGCATTAACAAAAACGGACAGAAAATGATGAATAAAGATGTACATTATTAAAATGGCATTATATATATGTTTTGGTTTATTTGCTTTAAAACAGAAATACTGTAGGTACACATTAGTTCAAATAGGAGGATCTTTAAATATTTTCTTGGACAAATTGTGGCTTTGGATTCCAAAAAGTTTAGAACCACTCAACGATTACGTAATCCAAGAATAAAGTCTGTAAAAAACGCTAAGTGAACTAGAAGTAAGAAATGCAGCAGCGCCCTCTGTAGGCGGAATTCGGTCTTGATAATAGATACTGTCGACTGAAACAATGTTACAAGACTGTTTTAATTACCCCAGGAACGCGTCAGATTTAATAGGGAAATTAATAGTATTAAATCACTGACATTATTTAATACATTTAAATAAAAAGAGAGCTATGCACAAGACTTAAGAATGAAAAGTTTTATTTTCTCCCATGATTCAACATTCAGATCTTTTCTGCCCTTAAACACCTGATCTATCGTTCATCAACAAATCCTCAAAAAACAGCAGCACACAGCAAAGTTCTTTTATACCCAAAGTAAAATACAAGATTTTACAAATATATATATATAGATGTGACTACGCATGTCAGTCAGTTCTCACACATTTACTGTACATTGGTGTCTGCTGCTAAGACAGAACTAAAAAGTCACAAAGAAACTAAAGGTAGTTATCGTACATCAAATGGAAAGAGGCAAGACATGGAGAACCAGATGTGCAGGCGTTTCAAAAGTCTCCAAAAATAAACTGCATTACTTTGTCTTTAAGATATAAATCGTAACATTCCATTTGGCATCCTTATTTTTATATTAATTTATTCTACATTCATTTTCTTTTGACATAGTCCCCCCCAATGTTGCAATGGTAGAACTTTTTTAAATGCCCAAATCTAAAGCTTTTCCAGGTTAGCGTGATTACTTCATCTGAGTTGGTACTTGATCAAATTTGATGTTGCACTTTTATAGAGTTAAACTCGCTTATAAAGGGAATGATTTTGAAGCGCTCTTCCTCTGACATGTTTAAAACGTAGTAATAATTACATTTAAAAAGTAATAAAGAAATAGAGATACACAGCGAAAGAACAACAAAACCCAAACCAACAGCCGAGGCAGCTGACATATTTCATGTCAAATTAATTTGGTTTACATTTTGAATAAAATAGTTTCCTGATTTAGTTATTGAAGAAATTGAATGTGAAAAAAGATGTTTACAAAATAAAAAGGAAAAAAAAAAAAGGATTGTAATTTCAACTTAAATAGTGGTTGCTGGTCTATATGCATGTGTAATTATCCAGGACAGCGAATATGGCTGTGTTTATTGGTCCATTCTGTGCTCTGTAGGATGGTAAGGAGAGTGTTAGTTATTCACAACTCCTGACAACACTGAAGTTGATTAAAAGTGATGATTAACAAAGAGCAAGGCACAACAAGTCAGAAAATGAAGCCCCATCCCCTTTCAATGGGATCTACAAAAGGTTGACTTAAAAATGTAGAGCAAAAAGACAGAAACTGAGAGTTTATAACCTCTTGATTATCCTGTCATTTTTGTGACAGCAAATGCAGCATAGCAAAACTTCCAAGTTTGAAATAAAATGGCCAACCTTTCAGATCACTATGCCTTGAAAGTGGCAATATGGAAATTTATGCCAATGTATTTGATAAAAATATTACAGTGCAGTTACATAAAAAAAGGTTAGGAGAGGTTGACACCACGAGGTCTAGAAAAAAAAAAAAAAAATCAAAAGGCAAATTTTTAAATAGAATTAAGTGTCAGACTGCTTTTTAGTCCAAAACCAATTTAATTTGAATAATATTTAAAAACAAAAAACCTTAAAAATCTGTACAACATTCATAAGGCCCCTCACTTCTTCCTTCTTCCCGTTTATTTGTCTGTATTTCGTCTACCATTAAAGTGCTGGTAACTTGATTCAAAATCAACGAGATTGTTTTTGTTGCGCAAACTCTCAGACAAAAGAAAAAGCATTTATTTAAAAACTAAACTTCAAGTGTAAAGTCAGACATAGCAAGGACAAAGAGAGGTTAAATATTTCTCTTTTATCAAAACGGTTTCCTGTCATACATTTATTGACAAGTTTGTAGTGTCCTGAAAGTTGTAAAAAGGGAAGGGAGTGATAGCGAGACATTTTTGCTTTATGGATTTGGTTTCCTTATGGAGTGCTGTGCTCTGCGCTCTGGATTATACCATCTGATTCAATCAGTGCTCCTCTAGCCAAGAGGGGGTTTCTCCTCCTGGTAACTTTAGTTTGATGTGGAACTGTTTAAGGGTCTGTTCCAGCTGCTGTTGGTTGCCTGCGAAGTATGCTGCGATGGCATTATGGAAGAGAATCAGCTGGTTGTGTAAAACCTTCACCTGTGGAAAAGGAAATAAAAACCCCACAGCATGATGAAACAAAAAAACCCCAAACAAAAAAAAACAGTTGTGCTGCTTAATATTTTTTGGGACCTGCGATACCCTTTTCAGGTTTTTTAATTAGAACAGTGTTTATTTCACGAGTTCGCGCTTCCTTATGATGATAAATTTAGCGTGTTTGGCATGGTTTCTGGGGGCGAGCCGGGAGTTCGGTCCGAACCCCGCGTGCCCCTTGAAGCAGGAAGGTGCAAAACTAGGCGGGAGACGAGTCAGAGGAGGGAATGCGGAACAAGGGGAAGGGAAGGAAGTGGGTTTATTTAAGGAGGCGTCTTGTCGTTTTGATTGGACGGAATAGAAAATAGATTGATTAATTAATGTGGTGCCAGCCGTGGCGAATCATGCGTCGGCCCTCCTCCCGAAATCACTTAAAATCAAAATATCATGTAACAATATCAACTACTATTCAAAACTTTGGGGTCAATACATTTTCTTTTATTATTTTTAAAAGAAATCAATACTTTTATTCAGAGGATGTTTTAAAATGCATGAAAATACTTCTATTGTTAGATTTAGAAAAGATTTTGAATACATGCTGTTCTTTTTAACATTTTATTTATCAAAGAAAAGAACGTCACAGGCTCCAGAAAAAAAATATTAAGCAGCACAACAGTTTCAACTCTGATAATAAATCAATATATTAGAACGATTTCTGAAGAATCATGAGACGCTGAAGACTGGAGTAATGGCTGATGAACATTTACCACTGCGTTACAAGTATATTAAAATAGAAAACCAATTCAATCAGCAATATCATTTATTTGAAACAAATAAATATAGCCTTGAAAAAAAACTAACTACTTATCCCAAATATAAATTGTATTTTTTGATGATTATATTGTAAAATGTGTCTGGCAAATCTGGTGTAGTCTAGGCAACTGCATCTGAACAGTAAGGATGCCTCAATCAGTTTGAGTTCATCTTTTTTTTTCCCAACAGGATATCTTATTCAACTTGAAAGGGCCTTTGCAACACTTTTACTTCTGTAATGTGGTGCGATTTTTTCAAGTGAACAGGATATTGAACAAGAAATGTTGAAAAACAAGAGAGTTTGGTTAGGATCAGCAAAAATAAAAAGTGAAGCAAGTTAATATTTTTAGAAATACTAAAGAAACATCTGCACCACATTTCAGAGTGTAAAAGCTATAATTAGCGCTATAGGTACAGATTAACCTATATAACCTGTTAACCAGTAACAAGTTAACAGTAGCAGTTTTTGGGAAAATTACATTTGCTCTTAAGAATGACAATTTACATTTAACTTAAACTTAATTTGGTTGATACAGTGCAAAAAAGTAATAACATTCATACTAAATATCAACATATTAACGTGTTAATTTCATTATACAAGTATAAAAGACATTATTTATTGATAATATACATTCACCTACCTTGTTTTCCTCCAGAAACTTGAGTTTAACCGAGACGTCATTGCGCATCTTTTCATATTTTTCACGGTGGATCTGGAACTGTTGCTGAGACAGCTCGATCTTAGGGAGTGTGTTGGCATCCCGTGGACCCAGATTGAGCTCCTCTAAATCTGTGCGATATGCGTCATACTCAATCCTACCAAAAGAGCAGAGAATGAGAATTGAATAGAACAGTAGTATACAATGGTTAGTAAAGATATATTCAGATTTCAGACCTTGCTGCTTCATATTGCTTAATGTTGATCAAGGTGTCCTCAATAGTTTTATCCACTAGAGTTTTAACACTGGCAATAAAGAAGTTGATAGCTCCCAACAGAGTTTCTCCATTTTTCGCCAGGAGTTTTTGGGTTTCAGCATTGTAGCCAAATTCCTCCTGAAACAAAGAAATTAATAGAGTTTACATATTTGCTTCTACTAAAAGAACACACAGTAATAGATTAACAACAAGCAGAAAAACACTGCAAATACTGCATTGAGAATATGCCCTCTCTGGATTTAAATTAATTCAAATGAAATGTTACTCCCCAAGAGACCAATTCACTTTCTGGTTATAGTCCAGTAAGGAGTATTCGTGGTGATTCTTGAAACATCAATACCAAAGTGCATCCAAAACAGTCCATGAATAAATTATACTTAATGGAAGACATGCAGTTATTTTATTAGAACTAATACAGCTGAAAAGCCATACATGCCACAGAGACTTTAGAAAATGATTTTTGTTGGATTAGAGTGCAATGTTACTGTATTTAAATTACTGTAAATATTACTGTATTTATTTTACCTTTTTTTGTGCTATTTTCATTTATTTATGAGTGGAAACTAGAGATTATAAAAAAAAAAAAAAGTTAAATACGTATATTTTTCTTACGCAAACACATCCATTCACTTCAGAAGACTGATTAACCACCGGAGCCGAAGCACTTTTTTTTTGGATGGATGCAGTTTCTTTTTAAAATCTCAATCATTTCACACCATTGCATGCCATCTAAAAGCTTGAAAGAACCAGGGCATTTTTTAATATAACTCTGAATGTATTTGTATGAAATAAGAAAGCCATTCGCGCCCCGGATAAGTACGCCTTGTGAGTGAGTAAATGGCACAAATCTGACACACATGCAATTTTCTCCCAATAATTAGCAGTCATTTAGGAGTTTTTCAAAATGAGGTCATGTGCCAAAAATGGGAATTTTGACATAAATTTGTCTATTGGTGCACTGTCTGAAGTGACTTTCTCTGTGCATGTATGTGTTCACAGAAATTCAGTTTTCTTTTGCGTCTTACTGTATGGTTTACAGCGACCTATTTCGGTGCATGTATCTTTGCATGTTGATTTTTTAGCTACTACCATACCCTTCTATTCTGTAGGGCGTCAACACAAGATTCCTGAATATATTTTCAGAGAAAATTGGGAACACTGAGGTGGTGTTACTAAAACAGCTAACTATCTAAGTAGAAACTGGTTGCAAACTGAATGACAGCTTTAGTAAGTCAAGTTCGTGAAACTGAACGTGATATTGTGTTGCTTGTCAGTGATCTATAGCTGTGTATTATTAACTGCCGCTTCATCTAAAACAGGTGATGGAGATTTACTGCTAATTTAAAGAATGCTTTACTGATTAGATGTGCATGAATATATCATGCCATATATTGTCCAGCTCTAGGACAAGTATCTATGAAGACTGATAGGTGCATATATTTAATCTGTAACATTTTTATTTGAGAGTAATTATGATATAATAGCTTTGGTATTATATTTTTATATTTTATATATATAAAATTACAGTAATGAACCAAGTGAGAGGATTTCCTGTATATTATACAAGAATAGTTCTTTCTTGAGAAAATCAAACTATTACCATCCGTATCATTAGATATCATTAGACTCATCCATTTTAAACAAACACTGATTTTGAATAAATCGAACTGTACTTACATGTAGCTCGGGCGTCTTGAGACTGAGGTCTGCAAACGCGTCACCCAGCTGTCTCTGCGTCTGCAGCATCTGTGCAAGCTGAGTGCAAAGTGTCTGCGCCAGCTTGACAACATGTTCATACTTTCGTTTGTTGTCACGAAGAACCTCGATCTGTGCCTCCAGCTCCAGATCAACTGTACGGGAGCCACGGCCTAACTTCTCAGACAGAATTTGCTTAGTGCACTGTGGAGAGGAGTATAAAATACAAAAACTGTTAACAAAATGGGCAATAATAATAATAATAATAAATATATATATATATATATATATATATATATATTAGCAAGGATACAAAAGACTGATATGGGCCTGACTCTGCCAGCAATATTACGGGGATAATTTATCAAAGGTATCATTACTGGGAAATGTCACTAACCAGAATAAACATGGTCACATGCTAACTTGTACACCACAATGCTTTTTTTTCCACTATTGTGCTTAAGTACCTCAAACCCCAACTATTGTGAGGACATAGATGTTTGAGATATTTTTATTTTTATTTGTTTTAAATGAACACAGATGCCATCATAACCACTATGCCTAGAATCACTCACTTTGTAAGTGTTGATGCTCCACTTCCTCATCAGCTCGAGTTTCTCTATGGCAGGACTCTTTATGTCATCAGCAAGGACCACTGCTCCTCCCATCTGCTGTTCTCTCAAAGCATCTGATGACAGAATGACATCTATTAACTTACATGTGATGTGTGAGAACAATGATATAATATTACTCATTGAGACTCACAACTATTAAGACTAACATATGTCATTTTATATGATAAAATGATAAAAAATCAAATCGGTTTAAAACTTCCAATATTAATTGTCAAAGATAATTATGCTTGATAAATCACATCTGTTGCTAGTGCTGTAATCAACAAAAACGAATTAAAGCTATTGAGAAACATTTTTGTTAACTATGATAAAATAAAATATCAAATGAAATACAAACCGGATTCCAAAAAAGTTGGGACACTAAACAAATTGTGAATAAAAACTGAATGCAATGATGTGGAGA
>JAUYWG010000031.1:2523193-2539054 GCA_034779775.1 Enteromius afrohamiltoni
AGGTTTATTTACTTTAAAATGTTATATATATATATATATATATAATTTAAATGTACGTAGAGAGATCCTGCATAGATTCCTGCATAGATTTATGTTTCCAAACCCCCACAGTTCAGGATTCTGCAAATATTTGGCAATATATAAATGAGATAATGAGAACAACATCTAATTTGGAGAAACAAATAAAAACTAAATAAAAATCTAACATAATACAAATGTTTTTGTGTTGTTTTATAGTAACATTGGTTATTAGCATTATTTATCAAAAATAAAATCAGTCTTTATAGTCATCTTAATTTATACAATAAATCATTCCCCCAAAACACTAAAATTCCAATATTACCCTAAAACACAAAAACACATTGTAACTTAAAGCAGTGAACATTGTTTACATTTGATTTAAAAAATAATAATAATTAAATGCAAGATTACACTTGAATCTCTGCTTCATCCAAGATGTCTCTTGGCAGTGTTGCAATTTTTGTGTAGCATCCCAAACCTGTTTCCGAGACCACTGGAGAAGTACTAGGTGTCCTAACAGTAAGTACAGACAGAGAAGGGGAGAAACTAGGAGTCATTGCTGAATGGGTGAACTCTGTGTTTCTAGTGTGAGTCTTGGTGTATGTGGGCAATCTGACTAGTGGTGATCTTCTATAGGGCATTCTGGGAGGCACGGCACGTATTCCTGGCTGGGCAACTGCTGTGATGAGAGGAGGTGGGCGTAGAAGGCTCTGAGACTCTGGCTCCACACCTCTGGCCCTCATTCCTTCGTCTGGAAGCATCCCAATGTCTGTAAAAACAGAGGCCAAAGACTGGAAGCGTGGCTGCCAGTTGAGAAAGTAGTCCCAACTGTAGCTTCCATGTAGCTGTTCTTCGGAGGAAATCAGATTGGTGAGTGAGCCCTCAACTGAACCTTGGTCATCAGACATAGACATGCACCTTCTCATGACTTCCTCCACTTCCTTCATGTTGACCACCAGAGGGAGCATTCCTTCACCCCCTCCTTCATCCTTGAAATTATGGAGACTTTCAGAACTGGGCATGTCTACTATTTGGACTATACCAATATTGGCACTGGAAGATGGGTCTTCATCTACCGAGTGGAAAGAGAGTTGATCCCCAGGGATCCCTGAGTCTGAGACTCTTGATGCCTGTTGTGCTGTGACAGAGCTGAACTGTTTAAAACATGCAAACTTGTTGATCATTTTAATCTCTTGATCTTCAGTAGTCTCTTCCTCAGTAGATCCTCTTCCACTTGAGGTTTTCGAATTTGAGTTTCTTAAAGGGTTTGGGATATCTATTCTTTGCCACATGTCCAATGGTTCTTGTAAATCTTGGAGGTTAATACTGCTGATACTGCTGTGAGGGTTCACACCTGATGTTCCTAAAGAGTCAGACTCATGGTTGAGGTTAGCAGATAAGGAAGTTGCTTTCTTATCGGATTTCACTTTGAACCTGTACCTCAGAACAATGTAAATAAAGCTTATTAAAAGTAGGAGGAACACTATCAATGACACTGTGAGACTGACAGTGTGGACACTGAGATCAACACTTGTCAGAGCCTTTGCTGAAGTTGATATGTTCACAACTACATGACAGATTGACGTTCTGGAGTCTAGTTTGGGGCTGCTTGCTAGAACAATCAGGTCCTCTATTGTGGCGTTTGAAATGGGGCTTATTTTCTGGTACACAGAGTTTGAGATATATATGTAACCACTTGTTTTGTTGACACTGAAAAATGTGGATGGGCTGACTAAAGAGTACTCCACCAAACCATCCAGACCACCATCATGATCCATAGCTATCAGCTGGCCTATACTTTGGCCAACCCTGATATTGGTCGGCAAAGAGAAATGGTAAATGTTCTTTGTGAAGATGGGGCTGAACTCATCGATACCTTCAATTTCGATTATTACTCGCAAGGTTGCCACTTGATCTCCTTTGTCACGTGCCTCTATCACAAAGCAGAATTCACTCTCTCCTTCATAGTCAAATGTCTGTTTTGTATGGATGGCTCCAGTAAGAGGATCGATACCAAAGACTTCTTTCTTCTCTGGGTTGCTACTGTCATAGTCCACGAAACAGGGGGTTAAAATGGAATAAGTTAGAAGTCCGAAGGTACCTGCATCTTCATCAACAGCATGTACTGTGCACACATGGGTAAAAGCTGGCAGGTTTTCAGGCACAGAGCAGTTGTGGGTGGGGAACATGAAGAATGGTGAATGGTCATTCTCGTCCAGAACCAATATGTAAACAACAGCAAAAGATACCTTTTTGTCACTTGGGTTACCGTCTGATGCTTGGACTGTTAGGGTCAATTTGTTATCCTTTTCATAGTCCAGTGTACTGTTAACTTCAAGAAAGCCTGTTGCAGAGTCCACTCTGATCAGGCCTCTGCTGTTACCTGAGATGATGTTGTACGTTACGGTTCCATTTTCTCCTAGATCAGGATCATAGGCAGAGACATAGATAAGGGCTGTACCTAAGGGGCTGTTCTCAGTGACCTGTGCATGGTATTCTGGACTACTAAAAACAGGTGCATTGTCATTAATATCAAGGACTTTGACTGATACCACAGTTGAGCTGTTAAGGGGAGGGGTTCCCCTGTCTGTTACAGTCACAGTTAATGAGTAAGTATCTGTGGCTTCTCGGTTCAGAGTATCACAGAGCACCAACTGGCCAGCAGTTCGGCTCTGAGCTTCACCTGGAATGCTAACAAGTTCAAGGCAGAACCTCCTCTCGTCATTTCCACCTATGATTGCATACTCCAAATGGGTGTTTTTATTTGAGTAATCCTTGTCCTCTGCGAAGAGAGTGATGAGAGTGGTTTCAATAGATACATCCTCAGGAACACTCACCTCGTATGAGTTCTGAGTAAAGAACGGGGCATTATCATTAAAGTCCACCACCTCTATGTCCACAGAAGTGACACTAAATAGATTTGGGTCACCACTGTCACGTGCCTCCACCAGTAACCGTAAAATGTTTCCATTTGCAACATAGTTCAGAGGCTTGTTGGTAAACACTGAACCTGTAAGCAGTATACAAATAATTTTAATTCTAATTTTACGCAAATAATAGATTAACCTTTATATTAGGACACACTAAATAATTCTTCATATACTACTGCTTCCGACATCTAGTGAGTTAAAATGTCTTGTATTACTGTATTTCTTGAGCGAATAATTTTTGTAGAAAATTACCATTTTCAGCATCAATGTAGAATCCTCTTGCTGGGGAAGAAAGAAGCCTATAAGAAATCCTTCCATTTTGTCCAGAGTCTTTATCAGTTGCTGATACAGACACAACATACGAGTCTGCTGACGTCCGCTCTGGCAACATAACCTGGATGTGTGCGGCAAAATATGGTCAAGGCTATAAGAAGAGCATGATTAATGGATGAATGTATCTAACAATACTAATATGCATAATACAATAGCTTAATAATATACATTTTACCTGGTATGACTCCTGAGAGAATACTGGAGGGTTATCATTGATATCCAACACCTTGATTGAGATTTCAGCCTCGGTTTGATGGACAGAGTCCGATGCTTCCACTCTCAATGTATAGACTGCTTGATCTTCATAGTCAAGGCTTTTAGTTGTGGTAATTACTCCTGAGTACTGGTCAATTGCAAAACATCTGCTGGTCTGATTCTTCTCTATGAATCTGTATGTTGCAGAAGGGCTAAGGTCTACATCATTTGCAGTCACTTGGGTGACAATGTAGCCAACAGGAAGATCTGTGCAGAAAAGGAACAAACATTTTCAGTATGTTGTTCTTCAACATACTAAATGCTGGCATTGTACCGGAACAAAAACGCACTGGCTGTCCAAAAAAAAGTCACACATTCTAATATTTCATTGGACCACTTTTAGCATTGATTGTAGCACGCATTTGCCATGGAATGGTTTTGATAAGCTTCCACAATGTCACAACATTTATTCCTATCCAGAGCTGCATTGATTTTTCACCAAGATCTTGTTTTGATGATGGAAGAGTCTGACCACTACGCAAAGAATCATCTCACATCCCATAGATTCTCAATGGGGTTAAGGAATCCATGGTGGCCAATCCATGTGTGAAAATTTGAGTCAGTTGAATCCTTGCATTGTCATTTTGGAATATGCCTATGCCATCAAAGAAAAAAAAATCCATTGATGGAATAATCTGGTCATTTAGTATCTTCAGGTGGTCAGCTGACCTCATTCTTTGGCCAACTTCAGAAACCCCAGATCATAGCAACTATTTGCTTAGTTAAATCCAGGTGGTGACTTTTTTTTGGACGGGCAGTGTATGTGTTTCATACTTTCTGCAATTGTCACTGGATCCATGGATGGAATCGTAGGGCTATTGTCATTCACATCTACAACCTGGACACGGACAGTGCAGGTGCCTGTAAGGGAAGGACTTCCCATGTCCTCAGCCTGAAGAATTAACCTTTATTGTAAAAAATAAATAAATAAAAATAGATTATCCTAGGCTGTTGAAATACCAGATAATCGAATGATGATGTCTAAAGTGCATCTATGATTGATCATTTCCCATTTAAATTCTAGTAAACAAGAAGCCAAGAAGTGTGTAATACTTGTAGGATGAAAAGATTTCTCTGTCCAAGACAGCATTGGTGGCAAGAATCCCACGAACAGAATCGATCACAAATGCATTATTGTGGTTCCCATCCACAATGAAGTAGCTGATCTGCCCATTTACACCACTGTCAGAATCTGTCGCTAACACCTAAAAAATTTAAATTAAGTTAAAGCTGGTATGCAAGTTGAAAATCATTTAACTGCTTTAACCAATGATCATACAGAGCTTGATTCAACTTTTATTAGCAGGATCCACTTATATGATCCGGAATTATATAAAGTCTATTGTGCTATCGTGCTAGTCAGTTTTATATAAAAAGTAGTTTCATAAAAAATAATTACCATAAGAGTCATGGCATTTGGAAACAAAAGTGCAAGTTTATTACCTGCATGACATAGGTGTTAAGAATTTGTCCCTCCCATACAGCTGTTTTATAGTAGCTTTGCTTGAACACTGGTGCATTATCATTAACGTCCTGTAGAGTGATGGCCACCCTGGCGTAAGCGGTTTGGTGTCTGTTTTCAGCCAGAACCACTAGGTGAATTTTATGCTGTACCTCAAAGTCCATCAGTCTCTGCTCCCTAACTGTGATATCACCTGTCAAAGAGAATATTTAGAAAATAAAAGGCTTGTCAATGACCTTCCTACTACAAAGCACTATATACTACAAAGTACGATACTGTTTATTCTTCTACAAACACCTGTCACATGTGCTTTCTCAATACTAAAAATATGTGTTATAAATGCAAAAATTAAGGATGCCTGCGTTATACTTTTTATACTTTTATACTATAATTTATTATAAACACAATTATTAAATAATAAAACAATGGATTACTAATATATTATATTATTACATATCATTATTGTTAAATACTTTTTTGACTATGTGGGCATATTATATGAAAAATTGGCTATAAAACATTTTTTGTAAGGGAGAAGATTTTTCACTTTTTAATAATAATGGTGCTCACCTGTAATTTGATTAATAGTGAAGGCATCATTTTCATTGCCACTGAAAATACTGTACTTGATCGTTCCTTCAATTGCTGTCTGGTCATGAGCGACAATATTTGCCACCCAAGAACCTTATAAATAAGAAGTGGTATATACAAACACAGTCAGTCTAGCATCCACAAATACTGACCTTCTCAGAAATACAGGCCTCTTACTTGACAACTAAGTAAATCAATTGTGAAATGTCAAGATAAACTTCTAGAAGGTGAAAAATATCTCAAATCTGTTAAAATATACCTGTCTTGCTGTTCTCTGGTATCGTGACTTCATAGAGGTCTTCAGTAAATTGCAACAGAGGCTTTTCATTGTTAAGCTGAATGAGCACAAGGCAGCTAGAGGTAAGGGAAGGTCTACCTAGATCCGCAGCCTGTATACGCAGCAGCTTTGTCCCATACACCTCATTACTCAGGGGTGCTTTCAAGCTCACAGCTCCAAAATTATTAACTTGAAACATCTCATTTTCTTCTGTTAAACTAAAAACTACTGTCCCGTTGTCTCCCTGATCCGGATCCTGGGCTGTAACCGTTATTATGGGTCGATTGGGACGTGCGGTCATGGAAGACACTGACACCCATATGGTCTTGTTAATACATGCCGGTGGATTGTCGTTAATATCTTCCACTTGTATTGTAACAGTAGCGACTGAGCTGCGAGGACCCTGGCTGCAGCTGTCAGAAGCAACAGCACGGAAAACATGCTGGGAACGAGTTTCACGGTCCAATGGCTTTGTGAGTCTTATCACACCAGTAGAGCCATCAACATAAAAGTTTCCAGAATTTTCCTCTTCCAAGGAGAAGGTCACTACACCATTGGGCCCCTCGTCGGGATCCCTTGCAATCAGATGCAGGATCTCTGAACCTGCGGGGAGCCCCTCGCTAATGCTGGAACGATAGCTTTTCCGAGTGAACAAGGGGCTGTTATCATTTTCATCTGAGAGAGTGACGTGCAGTAGTGCGGTGGAGCTCAGAGGTGGATGCCCACGGTCAGCTGCCGTGATGACGAGTGAGTAGTTGGATCGCTCCTCTCTGTCTAGGATTCTCGTGGTGCTGATTGCTCCAGTAACAGCGTCAATGCTGAAACACTCTTCATGTTCTAAAAGATTAAAAATAAACACCACTGTAATAAACAGTACTGATTTTCAACTGAAGTATAACATGATATAAGGACATGACATAAACGTACCTGAGTGTGCTCTATAGTGAGACACAAAATACGTACCAACAAGCACATACAGTTTCCAAAAGAAGAGAACACTACAGGCAGTAAAACTCTGACACCTTTTTTTCTTTTTCACACAAATTTACAGAGCTTCAATTAATAAAGCATAATTTTCACACAATTACTTGAAAAAAATCCTCTTATGACTTCAACGCAATATTGATATGCTGGGATATTTGAAAACTAATTCTTTTGAATGTTAGCATCACACATATCCAGCTTCACAAGAACAGAGACAAGAAACTCTGCTTCGAATCCTGTGTAACTACATTTCTACAAGAGTTCAAATATGTTGAAATGGCTTGGCTGCATCAAATAAACACATTTTTATATCAGTTTTACATTTGTTTCACTCTGATAGAGCATTAACTTTAAGAACGTCTCAGTGTAAAACAGTAAGAAAACTGCATTAACATTTTAAGATCAACTAGTGCTTTCTTTGTTCTCGCTTTCGGCGACCCTCTTCTCTGCAGTAGTGATAGTGAGTTTTATACGATTTATAAAGTAGACATTTTACTGTCATTTCTCTAAAGGTTTAGAGGTTTAATGTCTGTAAAGCAAAGATATACGCAGTGTTTCGTTCTGAAGTTCACATTCTGAGACAACAGAGACTGCATCCTGTTTGCTTTCATTATTTCACAAAAGTGCGATTTTTTTTTTTTTTTTTTGTGAGTGCACTCAAGTAGAGTCCTTACAAAACATATGTTTTACTCTTTATCTCTATGGCCAAAAATGAGCAGTATTTTAAGAACAGGTGAGTGCACCGCCACCTCCATCTGCCCTGCGGTGAAAGTGTGCGATCACTCTCTGCACAGACAGCGAACAGCACACATTTTTTTCTGGGATAACATTACATTGATTGGCCATGTAAAGTTACTAAAGTTGAGATTTCAGATAATAAGCCATATCTGAGGTTCGATGAATGATCAAAGCAAGCGTTTGGATGCATCTGATGTACTGTATTACCATAGACTAGCCGTTTAGACTATCTGTCAGTCACATACTTCGTGACTTAGCCTGGGGATTTTTATTAATTTTTTTTCTGCGTCTAAGCGACTTAATAATATTACTATAAATATTAATGATAATAATATTTCACAGTTTTTACAGCTTTTTGGAGAAAAATGCAACCTTGATGAGTAAAGGCAAATTCTTTTAAAAACATAAAATAAATCTTACCAACCTTTGGACCAGCAGTATGACACTGAAAAGTCCAATATTTCAAGCAAGCATTTGAAGTGGTTCAACAACATTGTTATAGTGAAATAAACATTTTTAATTAAATAAGTATTTTTAAACACAAATGCAAAAAATGTCAAACGAAATTACCTTCTATGGTGTACTGAATAGTTCCATTTAGTCCATTATCAATATCTGAGGCCTGGAAGATATGAATGACTCCTGGTGGCAAGTTCTCTGGGATAACAATGTGCAAGTCAGGTTGAGAAAATTCTGGAATGTTGTCATTATCATCCAAGACCGAGCACAGAATTGTGGCAGTACTGGACAGAGTCCCACTGTCCTCTGCCCGAACTGTAAAGCAATTAAAAACACAAGGAGGTGACCATGATATGTTAAGATTTTGTAGTGAGCATGCAATTAAAGCAATTTTGAAAACACTGCCAATGTGTCCTGAAACAAAGAAAAACAAATCAGCTTAATAATGCAAATAATTACAATTCAACAAACAATATTAATACATCACATAATGTACTGGTTATACAATACAACAAATTTAAAAAAAACTGTGCTAAATAGTAGTCTGTATGATTTTGGTGCTTGTTTTCCGGAGAGATGTGTGAGCTGAGTAAGTAGATGAAGGGATAAGAGCGTGGGAGGATGCAGGATCTCACCTCTGAGAGTAAAACTGGACTGGATCTCTCTGTCTAGCCGAGAGGAGGTTCTGATCTCACCAGTGTGGGAGTTTATCATAAAAAGCTCATATCCAGGACCAGGTAACAAGCTGTATCTAACAACAGAATGTGCCTCTGTGGGAAATATATACACAGATTGGTCATCAGATCTGAAGATTTGTTTGTCTAAAAGAAGTTGATTATTATGACTGCATAACATCATGACAGAGAGTCTTACAATTGTTTTATATTAGTTCCATTGTATTAATAATTTTTTCCTTCACTTTTGTGTTGAGGGTGCCAACAAATGGGATAATGTCTGACAGCTGAATGAGGTCTGTTTACCATCTCGTCTGGCAAAGTGCTATTTCTGAGCTTCTTATCTGATCTCTGAATTAAAAACAGCACTAAAGAAAAAAAATACTATTACTTTTAACAGCACTGTTAAGAAAACACAAAGTAGGGAAAAAATGGGACAAAAGAGTTCACCCAGCATACAACTAACCCTGGTGGAGATTTAGGATTTGAGGAACGTTTAGAGCAGAAGTTTGAAAACACATACGCTGTCAGAAAGATTTATAATCAGACACACTGACACTCATTCAGGCTTACTTACAGTTACATACAGGCACGAGACAATGAAATGCTGGTTGTATCTGAAAACCCTTTATTTTAAAAGTCCACTTTAGACATTCTACCAACTTAACTTTGATTCTACTAACTATCAGGGTTGTAAATGTATTTCAAGACAGATTCTAAAATTTAAAGGGGTCATCCGGTGCCCCATGCACTTTCACAAGCTGTTTGGACTGAAATTTTTGTTGGGACTGGGTGTACACAACCACCCTACAATGATACAAATCCACCAGTAGTTTTCTTTTAATTAAAAAATTTAAGAAAAGAAAGACTCCTAAGCTATTGAGATGTTTTGTTGTTGAATGTATTAATGAACATAGCAGTAGTCATTTACTCCCGACATCTGAGTGACTGAAGATGCAGAGGACTTACGTTATGTTTGGTTCTGAAGGGAAACACGCCCTTGATCAACCGAAATGCATTTGTTTGCGCAAATCATTCATGACCCAGCCTCACCTACAGAAGCAGTGAGTATGTCTTTTAATAAATCTTTGCAAATTGCCTTTCCTAATTATGTGCTAATTAGCAAGTTTCATTATGAATACGGCTAAAAAAGATCCTCTGCGAGTGCCTCGGAAAAGAGGGGTGGAGTCAGTGGAGCGCGTAAACATTTAAAGGGGAAATACACAGAACAGAGTGATTTCAAAAGAGCTGTTTTTTAAAGGATACAATGAGCGTTTTTTTACACTTTGAGAAATTTAAAAACAAACTATATTACAAACTTTCAATTAAGACCCTAAAGAATCATATTAGCTTGTGAAAAATTGGATTTGACTCCTTTAAAAAAAGTAAATAGACTAAATAGTTTTACATTTACAGGGTAAATTGTACTTATTTTTCTTTAGTATTAGCTTCTGAAAAACAGTGCTAAATGAAAAAAGAACTTTTCCAAGACAAAAGAAAAATATTTTAAAATGTAAAATGTTTTAATAAAATTTGTTTCAACATTTTTTTTTTGTGCTGGCAAGCAATTTCAACATATGCTGTTTAAAAAGTAAGTGTATTGCATCTGTAATGCATTTTTAAATAAATAAAAAAATAGGACAAACATTTGTGTCAGGTACCTGACCCACATGATCTCTCTCACACACAAACTCAAATAGACAAATAAGGTGGAAACTTCAACGTCAGATATCAGCTTAAATTAATATAATAAAATCAAACTGCATTAATGCAACAGTAAGAGACAGTTGAATCAATTACTAACAATCTCAATCTTTGGCACAGTGGTTTCATGAGAGTGTTCATCAGAGTGTTTGTGAGATTTAACGTAATGGAAGATAAAATCAAAGAAAAACCATAGACCACACTGCTGAAAGGAGTGAATTCTGGGAGAAAAAATAACCAGCCTTTATTAGCACAGATGGCTTGAGTTAGTGAATCATCACACGATTTCAAATATCCTGCAGGAGGCCTGACTGCTGTTCTAGAATAACGTCAGAAAGCAGAGACAAGCAGACACTGATATTGCGGCTAAGGTATTTTAAAAGGGCCTGGTAGATTTGTGAATATTTGGACTAGGTACAAGACGCACAGAATAACACACGACGTGTGAAAAAGAACACAAAGAGCCATTGATTTATGTTAGCAATCAATTTCGACGAAACTTAATTCTGGTGGATGTATGATTTTAACAGAAGTCTGCTAACTAAATAAATTTTTAAGTCTGATGACCAAGGCCATCTGGACATCCAGACTGAAATCATGATGGACAAATATGCACACTCAAAAAAACTACATGGAGACTTGCTTCTGTTACAGAATAGTGTAACATTACACATTAAATGACAATGCTATACAGATAAAGAAAACTATAGATCAACGCTATTCAAACTGTGTATGTGTACTGAAATTCAAGTGGTTATTTCAAAAGCTAAACACTGAATAAAAAAAACAATAAGGCAAACTTAACTCACAGTTTAGCCAAAAAAAATTAAGACCAAAAACAAAACAAAATAATTTTTATAAATATAGCTGCAAGCAGCAATTACTGGGGTTTAAGCACTATAAGGCCTTTGAGGTTGTATAGGGCAACCTGTATGTATGGCAGAAAGTGAAGCACATCGAACACATCAGACACACACATGCATGGGCATGCATTCACACATATCATGTTGCAATTTTAGATATTTGAAATAAATGATAGGTGACAGTAATTGCAAGTCTTCTCTTTTTAAAGAGTTTATAGGTTATTTTCATGTTTCACTGTAAATATTATCTGGCAAAATGGTAAAAACTTTATGAGCAAAATGGTAAACTTTAACTAAATGCGGAGTCATTTAAATGTTATAATAGTGATTTTATAATGTCCTTATCAGCAAACACTGTTTTGGTGTTTAATGAACCCATTAGTGGTTTTCGGATGCCATCTAGTGGTCATTAGTGGCAATTTCTTACAGAACACAGTGTTTAAGTGTTTTAACTATTATAGTGTTTTCTGTCAAAACTGTTTGATTGACGTCATTTAATCCCAGAGGCAAAGTTGTTTGAAGATGATGAATATATGAAGATATTGTCTATCAGTGAATATATGAGGTATTTAAGGGCATTTACTCTGGTAATATTGTGTTTTTGAGGCCTTATTTAATGCTTACACTGCTACCTATAGTGTCAGCTCTATGAAACTTTTCTAATTGCTAAGACTCATCTGTCATATGTTTTAACTATGTTTCACGTTTAAGTTTAGTGTTTTTGTTTAGCTTTTATAGGCTTTTGAGCAGGGATGCCCAGATCCAATCACGTGGTCTTAAACTCGATTGGAATTGGACCTTATCTCCCGATCAAGACTCGAATATATATGTACTGTATATCTCTTTTTTTTTTTTTTTAACATCTATAGTTATGTGGTGGCACAGAATTAGACCTCCACACAGAAACTGCAACACACGCGGCATGACACTTTGTTGCAGGCACTTTTAACTGTTGCGCTACCCATGGTCCGATCTTCATGAAAGTTTGATAATTGTTAAGAGTCATGCGACACATGTTTTCACCAAGTTTTATAGTTTTGAGTTTTAGATTACGTTTTATAGGCCTTTTAAAGACCACATCATTGTGGCACCAGCTAGTGGCCGATTTGTTTCAAAATTCTTACAGACCTTTAGGGCCATAAATCGAACGTGCCCACCGAGTTTCTTTCTGATCGACTTTCATTTACCTTGTTCTAATAAGTGATCAAACTTCATTGGCCGATGGCGGCCATGTTTTTTGAGATACACCAACGTCCTCGTAGAGGATTGTGCCAGTTTAGACCAAGTTGCTGCATATCAGTTTTTCAAAATCAATAAATATTGATATATGTCCACAGATTATTTCTGCATTGGTTTGGTTTCGACCAAGCGAAAAAACTAGGACTAGTTAGTTCGTAAAAAGTGGGTTACAGATATAGCTCAATTTTGTGGGAAAACGGTGCGACCTAGAGCAAAAATCTTGCTGTGCACTTTTGTTTTGGCGAATGCAAGAATTGGAACAATTTGAAATGTTTGAGTCTGCAACAAACGGTTTACGAGCTATAGCCAAAAAAGCAAGTTTTTTTGTACTGTAGCACCCCGGTTGGCCGGTTCTTTGCGCCTGAGTAGCGAGGAGGACTACTATCATCTGACCAAGTTTCAGCCTTCTAGGCCTTACAGTTTGGGCTGCACGATCAGTTTTAGGGAAGAAGGAAGAAGAAGAAGTAGAATTTAAAAAATCCTAACAATTACATTTTGAGCTACGCGCTCAAACCCCTAATAAAAATCTGAACAATTGCAATAGGGTTTCAGCACTTCGTGCTCGAACTCCTAATTAACCCATTAAAAAGAGAATGGAGGAAGTTTTGTAGTGCTGCGCCTGGTTATGGCAGCAGCAGATGAAAACTGTGAGTAACCATACTGCCATCTTGTGGTGATTTCTGCAACAGTTTGTTTATCAACTGATATTTCATGGACTATTTATGTTTTTTGACATATGACATTGAAACACAGGTTTTGAGTTATATGTTAAAACCATTTTAGCCTAAATATTGTAAATTCTAATGGTCTAACCTGAATCCAGGTCAACTGCAGTGACTGTGAAAATTATCTCTCCGGGTTCTCTGTTCTCCATGATGGTGGTATTGTAAACGTGCTGCTGGAACACTGGAGGATTGTCATTAACATCCAAAATCTTCACTGTGAGTGTCTGAGTGGAGGACAGAGAGGGGATACCGCTGTCTCTGGCCTGTATAGTGAGGATATGGACATTCTGGGATTCATAATCCAGGGAAGAATTCAGGTACAGATGACCTACATAGAAAGAAAGAAATATTATCTATCTATCTATATCTATTAAATTGAGAGCACAGACCTTGCTACAAAAAAGCAGATATACTGTTAAAGGAATAGTTCATCTAAAAATGAAAATTCAGTCATCTTTTACTCACCCTCAAAATAGTTGCAAACCTGTATGCCCATCTGTTTTGCGTCACCATTAACTTACATAGTAGGGAAAACCATTCTATGGAAGTCAATAGTGACCCAAAACAGCCTGGTTCCAATCTTTTTTTCCGAAATGTCTTCCTTTGTATTCGGCAGAACAAAGAAATTCATACAGATTTGGAACTACTTGAGGGTGGGTAAATGATGACAGAATTTTAATTTTTTGGGTGAACTATTCCTTTAAGCAGCTAAATCATTCTTAACATTAATAAAAAATATCAAATGTTTTTGAGCACAATACTGGCATAAATTCCACTGATTTCTGAATAATAATGTAAAACTCTTCCAATAAAATTAAGCTTTGAAAAAAAAATTAAAAAGAAAACTGTAAATTGTAATATTTAACAATATTACCGTTTTATTTACTGTAGCCTTGGTGAGCATAAGAGTCTTCTTGGATCAGTCAAATAAGGAAATGTTTCTTAAATTTCATGTTGTCCTCAACTATAAGCAATTTTATCCTGGTGTAATGCCGGGCCAGCAGAGGGAGCACTCACCTCTGCTCTGACTGTCTGTTTGGCAGCCATTAAAGCTGGGCCATGCCAAACATAAGATGCAAAGTATTGTTTTGTTGTTGCACCAAGTGTTTTTTCTAGTTGCATGTTCATTGTCTTTGCCTAGTTTTATTTGTTTCTTTGTACTGCTCTCTTTGATTTTGACTTTGGACTACTGCCTTGTGTTTTTGTGAATATTTTGCTGCCTGCCCTGACCTGACCATTGTATTAGTTTCTGGATTACGGTTCTGTTTTGCCCTTGGATATCACTGTTTGCTGGTGTTTGAACCTTGCCTGTTAGACCACACTGTGTTTTAATAAAGCTAGCATTTAGATCTTTCATTGTTTTGTTGAGTCCCCGTTACACCTAGACTTACAATAACTTACATCACTACACTCACATTATTTACTCCAATAATAGATCTTACCTGTGCTTTCCATATGAAAGTAGCCCTTCTCATTGCCTGAAATTACACTGTATATGACATGCCCATTACTTCCTTCATCTTCATCTTTGGCCATCACATGATGAACTAAAAGTCCCACCTCTGTGTCCTCTGGGACACAAGCATTTTCAGTGGAGACAAATACAGGACTATTGTCATTGATATCCAACAGAATCGCCTGAGCGATGACGGATGTATGTTTCCTATAAGTGGGCTCTTCTGCCATGTCACTGACAGTGACTCTGAATACAATGTTCTTGGTGTGCTCACGGTCCAACTGTCCATTCGTTTTGACAACTCCAGTGTGAGGGTCGATGTGTAAAGGCAGTCCCTCTATGGCAGGGTCGGGGTCATAGGTCAAAAAATATAAAAGCTCACTGTTACGCAGACTTCCATCACCATCATGTGCATTAAACACATAGACCACCGTTCCATTGGTAACATCCTCATAAACACCGAACACAACAAAGTTGTCATTACCAGGAAACCAGGGGGTGTGGTCATTGACATCAACTACACTGATCGCCACAAATGTAGTGACATTATATGTGGGAGGGGCTTCTGCCCGTACAACCAGGAAGTATCGTTGTGTGACTTCGTAGTCCAGATGTTGTGCCACATAAAGCTCGCCACTAGAGCTTTTAATGCCGAACTGCAAACTACCATCTCCCTCGACAATAGAATATCGTAACTGCATATCTGGTGCTATAGAAATCCAAAGTGGTCCAATGACAGTTCCCAGTTTTACATCTTCCCGCACAGTGAAGTATTTGAGACTCTGAAAATCCTTTGAGATTCCATTTTGTTGGTCTAAGGGATAAACCTGGAATTAAAAAAAAAAATAACTTTTTGGTAATTTACAAGACAAGACACTACTGGTAAATTATTCTACATGTTTTTCCATGCACTCATTAGAGGAGTAAAAAAGATATAAGTGTTCAATTTATTGCACTTCATTGTTAGATATCAATTAAAATATACAGTGGGTATGAAAAGTATTCAGACTTGCTTAAATGTTTTACTCTTTGTTATATTGCAGCCATTTGCTAAAATCATTAAAGTTCATTTGTTTTCCTCATTAATGTACACACAGCACCCCATATTGACAGAAAAACACAGAATTGTTGACATTTTTGCAGATTTATT
>JAUYWG010000031.1:2539112-2555850 GCA_034779775.1 Enteromius afrohamiltoni
TAACGAAGGAGTGGCTTCACAACAACTCCGTGACTGTTCTTGAATGGCCCAGCCAGAGCCCTGACTTAAACCCAATTAAGCATCTCTGGAGAGACCTAAAAATGGCTGTCCACCAACGTTTACCATCCAACCTGACAAAACTGGAGAGGATCTGCAAGAAGGAATGGCAGAGGATCCCCAAATCCAGGTGAAAAACTTGAAAAGCTGAATCTTTCCCAAAAAGACTCATGGCATTATTAGATCAAAAGGGTGCTTCTACTAAATACTGAGCAAAGGGTCTGAATACTTAAGACCATGTAATATTTCAGTTTTCTTTTTTAATAAATCTGCAAAAATGTTAAACAATTCTGTGATTTTCTGACAATATGGGGTGCTGTGTGTACATTAATGAGGGAAAAAATTAACTTTTACCATTACCATTTAGCAAATGGCTGCAATATAACAAAGAATGGAAAAATTTAAGGGGGTCTGAATACTTTCCGTACCCACTATAAATGATGAATATGGCTGAACCCTTTTTAGATTGTACACAAAAGACAAATCAATAAGCAAGTTTTCAGACTACATTGACACACACACACACACACAATTTTGGTATACTAACCTGTATGTAAAGAACTGCAGTCTCCTCCAGTGGAAAAAGACCATTGTCTGTGGCAACAACTCTCAGGGTGTAGCGCTTCTGTGGGTTTGAGGAGAACCTTGATGTCACCCTGACCTCACCATTATGGTTATCAATACTAAAGTGGCCCAGCCGATTATCTAAAAAATATGAAGAAACATAAGACATCTCATACTAAATCACAATATTTTTCCTTTAAGGAGGGAGATATAAACACAAATGACCCATGAATTAAAAGTAAATTGTCCTCTCCTCATCACTTTACCTTTCATTGTGAACTTGACAGTTCCATTCTCTCCAGCATCCAGGTCTTTAGCAAACATAGTGATTATAACAGAATTCATTGGAATGCCTGCCCACACCTGCACAAAAATCCACGTAAACATTTAGCAAATTATATATGCATTTGGTAGATGCTGTTATCCAAAGTCATTTTGTTTTTGTTTTTATTAGCATTTCTGCAGTTTTCCGTATCACGTGGTCCTTCAGAAATCATTCTACTATGCTGATTTGGTGCTCAAATAAAATGTATTATTATCCATGCTAAGAAAAGTAGTTAAACTACTGTTAAATCCAATATTTTTTTTTGAATATAAATTTCACAAGAATGTTTTCAAAATACATATTTTTTTGTAATAATGTATGTATTTACTGTCACTTTACATCAATTCTATGCATGCTTGCTGAATAAAAAAAACTTACTAACCAGAATTTAAACATTTGAATATACATTACAATATAAATACATTGTACTTAGAATTACAGAAAAACATCACTGCAACATGTTACTTCTTGTGCTTAATGTACATGAACATTATAATTAACATGTTCATTGAATTTAAATAAAATATACAATTTTGTATTGCTTGTGTTTTTTAGAAAAACTATTATTATGACCTGTACGTTTAGCTCTTTAGTGGCAGGTAGGTGTGTGAACTGTGGGGGGTTATCGTTGATGTCTGTGACAAGGACGTGAACAGTAGCGGTGGTGTTGAGCCGTGGTCGACCCTGATCTGTGACCATCACCCTCAAAACATGCAGTGCATGCTCCTCACGATCTAAAGCCACCATGTTTGTGATCTCTCCTATATCCAGAGAAAGAGAAAGAAGACACAGAACTATTGCAGGATTTATTTTGAAACTTTTGTTTTTTCAGAAATAATTGTAATTCAAAAATTGCTAGGAAATTTCACAAATAATTACAAAAAATAGAAAGTAAAACATAAAATTTAAAGTAGAAGGACAGAAATAATATGTATTCCAAACAAATGTACTGCAATAATCTGTTTTTACAAAGTAGAACAATATTCATTAAGTAAAGGTTAGAGGGTTATTTTAATTATTATTATTTTATTTGAGTGTATTTCAGTTTTGTTTTAGTTTTATTCAAAATACAAAATAATGTAAGTCAGCAGAACTGAATGCTTTAATCAATTTTTTAATATTTTAAATAGATTTTTAGATTCCTTTTTTGACAAAGAGGTGTATGAAACATAATGAAATTCTGACCTGTTCTGGGGTTGATGCGAAAGTATTTTCCCTCAGACAGCAGGATGTAAGACAATACTCCATTGTTACGTGAATCTCTGTCTGTAGCTTTTACTGTTCCAATCAACCCATGAGGAGATGGTCCCTCCTGCAAACTGAAGAAGTACACATCCCTACTGAACACAGGTGCATTGTCATTCTCATCCTTAACCATGACAACCACCGTTGCTGTGGCCTCTGTTTTGACATTTTGTTCCTTTGCACACACACTAAATCGGTAAATGGGTTCAGTTTCGTAGTCAAGGCTCTGAGATACAAACATCCATCCAGTCTCTGGGTGGATTCTGAATGGTGGAACTCCAGAGAGGGCTTTAAGAGAGTAAGTAACGATAGGGGGCTCTTTGCCAGGGGTCCCTCCATGCTCGGATCTGGTTCCATGAGCACGTACCTGAATCATTCTAGTGTCTCTTGGGGCACTTTCTCCAATTTCCACTTGATAAATCAAAGTTTCAAAGGCTAGTGTGTCTTCCACAGAGCCTAAGGAATCCATCTCTATCACAAGCTGTAATGTAGAGCTCAATGAAGGATGACCCTCATCCTCAGCTATAATGTTGACCTCGTACTTTTGGCTGGAATCTCCTGAGAGGTCGCTGTTTAGCATGAGAGTCCCAATACTTGGGTGGATTGAAAACAAATGGGTCTCAGGACGGAACATATAGTGAATTCTGCCATTAAGACCGCTGTCAGCATCGTGAGCATGTGCAATGAAAATTGGAGTACCTGGAGGGGTGTTATGGGATATGGTGATGTGTTCTAAGGTCTTCTGGAACACAGGAGGGTTGTCATTGACATCGGTGATGGAGATATTGACCTGAGCAATGCTGTAGATAGGAAGGGTTCCTGTGTGAAACTGTATGTTCAGAAAAACATAAGAGAGGGACTCATGGTCCAGGGGCTGGCCAGTGGTGATGATGCCCGACTGGGAATCAATTGAGAAAAGCTTCTGAGGGTCACCTGAGGATATGATGTATGAGACTAGCTCCACTGAATCTGAAATTACAAGGAAAAAGATCAGCATAATATCATTAATATGACATGAATTAAAAAATACAGTTACTTAATAAAGTAAATCTTACACAATTCTTCGTCACATTCTTGCTGCTAACAAACCATTAACTAAATCTTTTGCCTTAAAAAACCTTAATTTGCCGCTTATTAATATGTAATTCCATGCTTGAAAGGGGAGTGGGGTTGGTCACACAATCCATTGATTGTAATGGTGTCACAGATGCCACATTAATTCTTTTTCCAAACCCGTACTCTTTTATTTTTTCATGCAACACAAAATGAAAACAACAATTCTCCATTAATTCTCCTCTTATATTATCATTTATTAGTTTAATTTAAAGAATAGCAGTTTGCATATTTGAAAAATAATATTTGTATTATATGGGTGAATTATTGCTTTAGTTTTATTTACAGGATTTTCAGCAATTTGATTATTTAAAATGATCTTATAGAGAAAATGGGTGAAAGTTTTTTAAAACATCACATATTAACTGTTAACATAATCTTTGTCAATGTTACACATACTATATGCTTATACTGTAAATGCATAACTTAATAACATACCCCTAAAATATGTATTAAAAGTGGTATTACCATTATCCTATTGTTTGGCAGTTGAGACTTTGAAACAGGTGGAGAAAATCAAAGCCCCCAGAGATTAAGGGACCTGCCCCCCTCTATAACACAGAACTCCTGAACCTTCATTTGACTCGAAGGTCAATCAAGGGTTAATCAGCTAATCTAAACGTTAACCTCAATTGACTGTCTACTGTTGAAGTGGAACTCTAAACCTTTTTGTGTGTGTGCGTGCAAACCAAAAAACAATGCAAATAACGTGAAAAAAAAATGTTTTAAGCAAGTAATTCAATATACATTTAGTATGCTTAATTCTATGATTCAAACCAATAAGGTTTTACTCCAAAACAAAATCATAATCTAACAGTTACCAGCCTTTTATTAAAAGCATTTTATTAAATACCATTATAAAATCAAAATGTAAAACGACCTAGAACTAAGTAGATGAGAATCACTGAGTTAAGAATGTGTGATTAACCCTAATACCTTAATGGGCATAAAATACTGTTCACTAAAAACAATTGATTGTAGACTAGGGGAAACAGACAACAGAAAATCTCATTATCTATTCTAACAACTCTGCCAAATAGACTGATATTTAACCCCCTAATCAGATCATCCCTGACCCACAAACTGGATTAGTCACTGGGATAACAATTACTGGAAATAGTTGGTTACTAGTTGAAAAGCAAGATGTAAAAAAGGGTGGATGTATTTTGACACCTTGAACTGTAACTGATTTGGTGTTGCTGGGCTTCCAATTGATTTTTATATTTAATCTATTATTAAAACAGGATAAAATAACTAACATCTTTTCAATAAATTATTAATATATATATATATATATATATATATATATTTTAAATGATCTATCATTTCTTGAAATAAATTAAACATGGTTCATTATTATGTCTATAATCCTGACCTGTACAAAACTTAACAATAAGACTGTTTTTGTTAACGTTAGTTAATTAATTTGTTAACATTAACTAACAATGTACAAGATCTGTATATAGCATTAGTTAAAATGTGCATTTTTAACATTTGATAATTCATTAAAGGGATAATTCAACCACAAATCTGAATGGTCATCATTTTCTGACCCTGTTCCAAACATGCATAGGTTTGTTTCTTCTGATGATATTGAATAAATGTTGATAACAATAACAACTACCATAGTATCCCAAAAAAAGAGAAGTCAATGGCTACCCAACAATTGTTTGGTTACTAACATTCTACAAAAATCATAAAGTTTTGGTGATTAAATGATGGCAAATTTTTCATTTTTGTGTGAAACATTCCTCACCCTTTAATATGAACTAACATAAAAAAACACCTTTAAACTGCTTAGTTTAGAAAGAAAAATTTACCATTATGTAGATGTTTTTCACATCAGAACAGATTTGGAGAAATTTAGCATTACAGTACTTCCCAATAGATCCTCTGCAGTGAATGAGCTTGATTCTCATTCCATCAATTAATGTCTTGTATGTAAAAAGCTAACTGTTTGTAAGAAAAGCAATTATCAGGGCTTTTAAAAAGTTGCCTCTGGCCAAATACCAGTGCATTATCTATTATAACATATCCAAGTCCATCTCCCTGTTGTCATCCATGCTTATTTATACTGTTTTAGACCGTCTTCACTTTTAAAATTGTAAAATGGCTTGATCTGTGCATATTTAGCTCCTGATTCAGATGAGATGGGTTTTCTCTAGAGAAAGAAATTTATGAATTAGAGAAACTATTTTAGCCAGATAAAGTCAGAAAAATCCTAATGATGATTTGATGTTTTTCATCTCACAAGATGGTAGCTGATGGACTGAGTTGTGTATTAATGTAATGTTTTTAATTAGCTGTTTGAGCTCTCACTTTAACTGCACCCATTCACTGCAGATGATTCATTAGCGGCCAAGTGATGTAATACTACATTTCTGTGTTCCAGACATTACATATTAACCTATTAACTAATGTAAACAAAAATAACCTTTTCTTAAAGTCTTAACAAATAGGTTTCTTCTTCAGTTAAATGAACAGTTTCACACAGTCTACTCTAAAATCTTCTGTGACATCCATAACATTTCTCAGAAAAATCAAGAAAAACTCACTGGCAGGTGTAACAGCTTGAACCAAACCAACAGAGGAGCCCACAGGTGCATCCTCAGAAATAGAAAAGGAGTAGTGGGCTTTTTGGAAAAGGGCAGGAGGCTGGTCGCTCTGCAAGATGTTCACGGTGATGTTAGCAGGATAAAGAACAGACATGCCTCCTCCGTCTTGAGCAGAAACAGACAGCTTCACACTGCTGCTGCGCAGCTGGGAAAGTGAAGCATTCAGGCAGACAGAACCTGAGGAACAAACGAAACCTACATTAACATCATAGAGGAAACTTGCACAAGGTGTTAGCATTTATTGCCACATTGATTAAAAAAAGAATGTTTAAAGGGTTAGTCCACACCGAAATGAAATTTTTGTCATTAAAGGTTTAATGTCACAATACTGAAGTTGAGCCACTGATGTCACATGGATGGTTTTACTGATGTTTTTACTACGTTTCTGGATCTGGGATCATTTCAGTTGTATTGCTGTCTATGGATGGCTCTCTGATTCTATCAAAAATACCTTAATTTGTGTTCCAAAAATGAATGTAGAAGGTCTTATGGGTTTGGAACGATGTAGGGGTGAGTAATTAATGACAGAATTTTTTTTTTGGTGAACTAACCCTTAATCCCTTTAATCATTCTTTTCTCGTGTGTTTCCAAACCCATAAAAGCTTTGTTCGAACTCGGGAACACAATGTAAGATATTATGGATGAATATCACACCCTTGTGGAAGCTTGTGACTGTCAAGGTCCAGAAAAGTATGAAAAACCTCATCGGCAGAGGTAGTAACAAGTTACATTTACTTGTTTACAAGTTATATTTACTTGAGTAATTTCTTTGGGTAACTAATATTTTAGGGCGGGTTTCACAAACGAGGCATAGCTTAAGCCAGGACTAGCCATTAGTTTAATTAAGATATTTAAGCAACTTTTACAAAAATGCCTTATAAGAAAATATTACAGGTGTGCATCTTAACACAGAACAAAGACACTGGCACGTTTTAAGATATGTCAGAGCAAGATGTTTTCATCTGAGACAGCTCAAACATGCAATTTAGTGTAGGACTATCTTAAGCCTTGTCTGTGAAACTGGGGGTTAGAGTATATTGAAATGGGTACTTTTACTCTTACTCAAGTAATTTTTTAGTGAAAAAATTGTGTTACTTTGGGCTACTTTCGTTACTTTCAGCCGCGTGGCAAAGCTACAAGAATAATTTTTGTACATAAAGAAAACAAAAAATCCCCACTTGTACAGGTTTGGAACAACATGGGGGTAAACAAAACAAAATTTTTATTTTGGGGTGGAGTAATCCTTTAACTTTAAGCAAATTGCAGACTACAATTTAAGGGTACTGAAATTAATTTTAATTACTAGTTAAGAGGAAAAAACATCCCATCACCGATGGTGACATGGTGAATACGTTCGTGGCTAGCTCCACTTTTAACAGATGGTGGGGGGCCTGCTAGATTCTTTCACCTTGATCTAACTTTAAAATCCTTAACCTCTGTTGATTTAAACCAGGAGTGGTTAACCTTAGGCATGTGTGCCTCCACTGGAACACAGAAGAGTAATCACTGGCATGCAAACAAGACATTAATATGTGTGTATTTTATTTGCTTCTTTGTTATAGAATTTCCAAGCACCTACATGCCAATAAACAATAAAAAAAATAAAAAATAAAATTACTCCCCTATATGTTTAGGGATCAATATAAACGCTTCGCAACAAAGTAAGTATCACGGATTTCTTTTCCAAATGGCCTTTCTGAAAGTGCTTCTTTGCACTCTGTAAGGCTAACGTCGCTAAGGCTATGACTGTTTTCAGTGATGCCACATTCACATGCTAGAATTTGTCACAGCTGGAATTTGTCGAGCTCACAGTCAAATGTGGGATTTATAAAGTTTGGGATAGCACGCTAAGGCAAAATCCTCATCTGCGTAATTCAAACAATCAATAATTATGCACAGTACAATCAGATGAGTGACTTTTACAGACTTTTTGTTGTCTGTAAAAATAACAGGCTTGTACTAATAGTGAAATGTTTTTTTTGCAAATGATAGTGCCGGGAGTACCAGCTCATTTGCATTTAAAGGGACACACACAAAAAATCTGTTCAGTTTAGAATCTTAAGCTGCGTGTCCACAAAAGCATTTTTTTGTCAGCAAAAATACCAGGTGCTCTGCTGAAAACGCTCAACTGTAAGCACTTGAGAGTGCAGCGGGGTTTTTTTTCAATTGAGATGCTATGGTTACTATGATACGGACAGCCGAAATAATAAAAAAGATGTACCTCGGTGCACTGGGCAATATATTCCGCAATATAGTCATGCGCATCTCATCAGTAAAGCCGGTTCTTTGATTCTTGAGATTTACCGGTTCTTTGCGGCAAATCTCCATTAGCTATTTTCAAAAGAAGCGGCAGTTAATGCACAGACATGTAGATCTGTGATGTCATCTACGCAATGTTCCGTTCAGTATTGCAGGCGATTCATTTGCGATACTTAGCGGAATATTGCGTAGCTTGTCAGTGATCTTCAGCTCTGTGCACTAACTGGCCACTTCTGAAAACAGGTGATGGAGATTTACCACTAATCAAAGAACCGGCTTTACTGACGAAATGCGAATGCTTTTGCAAATAAATCCTCAAATGTTCAAATGCTCACACACACACCTATAAATAGTAAAGCAAAAGAAACTGATAATTGGTCAGTGAATTTCTTTAAGAGCAATATATACTGTATATCAACATCATGTCAAAAAGGTGGCAGGTTCTGAGAAAAGGTCGCAACAAAAATCTAAACCAATTATGCTAAGCAGGGATACTGGAGAAGTGACTGCATGCAGAAACAAACCTCTTTCCTACAATGTCCTCTGTCACACTGGGTGACACTGAGAAATTTGATTAAATGCAGTGAATTCATTTAATTTGAGTTTCTTGTGTTTTACACATTTACGTTTCAGTGTAAAATGAGGAATATGTACTCAGGCTTTTGAGCACTACTTAAAAGTAAACACACTTAGGTAATACAGTAAAGCATATGCTTGTTCATCCTTGCCACTTCTGCATTAATGAGAGAGAGAGCGAGAGAGAGAGAGATATATGTAACAATTAACGGCAGTGATTGTAATGGGATTATGGAAAAATAAATCACAGCCCTCCAACTTCATTACGGAGTAATCTGATTACTGTAATGCGTCACACCAAACAACACAGCTCAGCAGGAGCTCTATGTGTGTGTGTGTGAACATTAAAGGACACTGACAGTAACATACATATAATTTTAACAATAACAGTTATCTGTATTTCTCAAACTACTAATGCAATTTTTGATATTTGACATGTATTATGTATTATACATGATATGTACTTGACATACTGTATTATAGACTGTTACTTAAAATAAATTAAGGAAAAGTAAATAATGTTTATATATCTATGTCATAGTCAATGTATTATACTCAAAATATCATTGCATAGTGGTACTATATTGGTTCCGGTTTTAAAAAATAAACAGTTTGCCAAAATTTGATTTTATGGATCTACTCAGTAACTGGAAATTTTCACTGTAGGTACTATGTACTTTTATGTACATTTTATAATAGGAAAACTGAGCACATTGTATAAAGCACACACAGATATTTGTAGACACTCGGCACTGCATGACAGTCCACTTCACACAGTCTGTACTCATGTTTAGTCAGGATTTAGACAGGTGCTGTGTAAATCCACAGGCTTCCTACTGAGATGTGACAAAAGCAATTACTGTATCTGTAACAGAAGACTCACAGCCTGACAGTCAAGAAAAGCACATTGTCTAAAAAAATATATGTTATCTATACTGTCCTATGAACTATAGAATGACACACATGTTAAATTGACGATGAATTTTAGCTTGGTCTTAACATTGACAGCACAACAATATCCTTCTTTTTAAGTCTTTCTATTTAAAGATAATGAACACTGTGATTTGACAAAAACAGATCCCAGTCCCAGCATGTTACCTGTTGACTGGTCCACCGTGAATAAAGAGGCAGAATCTCCTGGCAGAAGCTCATAGGTGATTTTTCCATTGTTCCCAGAATCCCGGTCAGAAGCAAAAATACTGAGGATCTCAGTGCCAGGTTGGGCATGGATGCTCACACTCGTGACGTATTTCTCAGGACTAAAAACAGGAGCATTATCATTCACATCCTCCACATTGATGTGAACAAATGTCTGTGAACTGAGCCCATCCTATTCAGAAAGAAAACATAATTACCACCTTCTTTAATGTTAATTTCCACAATGCCAGTATTACCAAAGCTTACTTGATCTTCAGCTTTAATCGACAGGTCAAAGCTCACAAGGCCAGCTTCATGATCAATATCCTGAGACACACAGATTTCCCCCGTAACAGAGTTGATGTGAAAGTAAGGGTGGTCATCCTTGCTGCTGAAGCCATCGTGGAGAGAGTATTGCACTGATCCAAACTCAGCATCATCAGCATCTGTGGCAGTGACCTGGACCAAATGGAAATGTTTAAATAAAGTAAATCTTATCTAGATATGATCTTATATCAGTTAATACAATTTCCTTGGCCTCCAGTGCAAGAATTACTCTTAATCCCATGCAATGTTGAGTTCACACTAAAAAGTTTTTGACATCATTTAACCTTAATAAAATCTGAAACTGTTCTTGCACAGTTAATACATGAATGTCGCCATTCTTTCAAAACTAGGAACCTATAATCAATCATTTGTGAATTAGGAGAACCAAAATGTCCACGTAAGCAAGTATTATCTCATTAACATTTGGTTATTGTGCTGTCTCAGATTAACGTTTCCAGATTTACTCTTTGCGGCCACTAAAACCTTTTGCATGGAAAACATACTTATGAGTTCTTTCTGAGTAATCTGTAGGTGATGAACAACCGTATAAACACAATAACCTTGTTTTTTTCAGTACCCTAAGAAATTTACATCACACTAACAGATGTAGACATACGGCAACCCTATTTTTCATCAGGTTTTGTCAGATCAGAGTGTTGGTGTCTGTAGCCATCGGTCAGCGCTTGTCTTAGCTGACTGAACATGTTGCGTCTGCATTTGTTGGGTCTTGGAATTTCTGAGAAGTGACGTACTATAATTGGTTGACTGCGTTTGTCTGCATCTGTCGGAGAACTGAACTGATCTTCAGACTAATAGAAGAGACGTCTTTTAAAATACCTGGAGAAACACTAATGGCAATTTGTAATAATCTTACATTTTGCTGAATTTCACTTGTATATATTATATGGATATGCCCACTGACATTATAGAAATAGAATGTTTACTATTAATCAAATTGTATGAATTTAGTGTCAACCTGCTAAAATATTTAATAGTTGAGACCAATCATAAAGAACTGCGCCATTTGACAGTAGTCACAGCTTACGGAAAGGAGGGGTTTAGACTGATTAGAGTCATTTACAAATGTTTCTTGACATTGCATACACGTAAACCTGTTTTAAGAGACTCATAAAGCAATATTAGCAACCTATAAAATGGCATAATATGTGAAATTTAATGAATAATATTATATTTATATAAACCACTGTTATGTTTTTGTGGGGGTTTAGGGTAGACATTTGTGCATATATTTTAAACATTAAAAAGGTTTTCTATAAGCCAGATTCCTTTTTGTGTTAAAGAGGGGATGGTCTGAATTTCTTGTATTATTAGGAAATACGGCAAAGAACGAATAAATGTTCTTTTAACCTTTACGTTCTTTAAGCTGTGTAGTAATGTTTTTTGCATTTTGATAAAAAAAAAAAAAAAAAAAAAAAAACAGAAGTTTCCTTTCTCTAGGGAACCAAACGGTGCGTTTTGAAAGAATTGAATCAATAGCAAATCCAAGTCTTTTTAAGTAGATGAATTACAGTGGAGAATGTTGATTAGTAGATCAAATTTTCAGATGATGCATTACTGGAATAAGATTTTTTTTTTTTTGGTGTTGTTAAGCGGCGGTACTGATCTTTATTATCATGTGTCATATCTTCAGCAACACCGTATGATCTAAGCCTTTCTGTCATAAAAAAGATATCATACTAACATTTATGAGCCCAGTAGTGGGTGGAAGACTAGGACCTCTGTTCAAAGTCTAAAAGCAACTGTCTGAGATCATAAATTCTAGAAACACTCTTTGCACGCAGAGCTGCTTGCGGCCATGATCAAGAGCGATATCTAAAAATATATCCCCTGAAAATATGGCAAGACTTTTCATGACCATGAAGTCCCACAACATATGGCACAGCACCCAGAGCCCTCGACATCACAGAGTCAGTCTGGGATTATATAAAGAGACAGAAACAATTGAGACTACAGCCTAAATCCACAAAAGATCTTCTGCCACCTCTACAACTTTATTAAAAACTGCATAAGTGTAGTAGCACTGTTTGTAAAGCAAGGGGTGATTTGATACTCAATCGATTTAGCTAGTGAAGTCATTAAAGTATTATTTTGTACATTTATATTTAAATAATATAACTATAATTTTAAATAACTTTATTTAAATGAATGTCACTTAGTTTAATGAATTTAAGGCATAAAGGAAATTGGTTCTAAAATATAGTCGTACATTAATATGTGCTTTATACAGTAAGTAGGCTACTCATAAACAATATGCTACTAATATGCATGCTAATAAGCAACTATCTAAAATATTTCCAATAAAATATTGAAACTGCCAATACAGTTTGATTCGTCATGCTGACTTGTGCCAGGCAACGGTTTCACACACAAGGAGTCAAAGCAGTGAGCGGTGTGCTGTGGCCAATTTGCAACACAGCTGTCTTTGTCTCAACAAAAAGTCTTAGTACTGTCTCTGTTTTGAGTGTGTGTGTGTTGTTGTGATAGTAATTGAGTGTTTCTTCTGACCTTGTGATCACTACAATGATTTGTTTGTTCTGCATAGGCCTTATGCACAATAGCTGTATAGTTAGTTACTTAAAGTGCTTACCAAAACACAACCTGTCTCACACCTGTCTTGGCCATGTAGCAGTGGAATTTTTATTTTTGCTTCTTTGTTTACAACTAGGATAGCAAAATTTTAAATTGTGTCATCATTTGCACTCTCTCATGCCTTTCCAATTTCAGTTTTTCTACTTTAAGATGTCGTGTTTACTTGCAGTGCAAATTTCTAGCAATTTCTGACTGAAAATTTTTTCTACAACGATAAAGTGATTGCAGAAGCAAGAAAATCATGCAGGTTTTGTATAACATGAGGGCTTGTAAATGTAATACTGACTTTTGACTAAGACATGTTTTGTTACAAGACAAAAACATAAAGGAATTTGACAAGAGTAATAGTGGGATATTATTTTTAGACTGGTTGAGGTACAAATTCAATTTTTACCTGTAAGATGCATGTCCCAACAGCTGTGTGCTCTTTGAGGGTAACGTTATAGAATTGTTGTTTGAATATAGGTTTATTGTCATTGACATCTACCACATGGATGGTCACGGTGGCTGTAGAGGACAGAGATGGAGAGCCATCATCGGTAGCCACCACCAAGAACCTCAGCTCTTTCTCTCTCTCATGGTCCAAGCCTGCATTAGTGGTAATAAGACCCGATGCTGCATCTATATTCAACAACTGCTCCTGCTCTGGCTGCATAATAGAGTAGATGATTCCAGAATCTCCTCTAAGATCTCTGTCTGTGGCCTTGACTTGGAAAAGAGCTGTTCCCTCACGTACATCTTCAGAAATGCTCTCCTCGTAGATGTTTTGGTCAAAAACTGGTGGATTGTCATTCACGTCAGTGACCTGAACCTGAAATGTTGTTTCACTGCTCAGAGGAGGAGATCCGAAATCTCTGGCTATCACAGTGAGTTCATATATGTCCTTTACCTCTCTGTCCAGTGGGCCATCCACACAGAGAACATAAAGAAAATCATCAGTGGATTTGAGGGAGAACATCCCATCCCCACCTTGGAGGTGCGCATCAATCTTCTTGACGTCTCCTAAATCTGGATCTGAAACTGCAATTCTTGCAACATAGTCTCCAGGTCTCGCCCCCTCAGATACTTCAGGTGCTCCGGCCTCATTAAGAAAAAGGATGCTAATATTTGGGTGGTTGTCATTGACATCCAGGACTTTGATACTTACAAATGTGCTGGAGGATTCAGGCTGGATCCCAGAATCCCATGCTGTCACAACAAGCTCAAAAAAAGACCGGTTTTCATAGTCCAAAAATTTATTGACACTAATGATACCTGATGAACTATTAATAACGAAAAACTCATTTGGATCACTTTGACGGCGGTTAATCTTATAGGTGACCCAGCCATTGCTGCCGAGATCTGGGTCTGTCGCAAATACCTGGCAGACAGGTGTCATTAAAGGGGTGTTTTCCCATACGACAGCATGGTACTCTGTCTGATTGAACACAGGCTGGTTGTCATTTTCATCAAGTACAGTAATATGAACTTGCAATTGGCCGGTTTTGGGTGGTGAACCACCATCGAATGCCTCAATTGTGAAACTGTAGAAGCTTGTAATTTCTCTGTCTAATCTTGCTTGCAGAATAAGGTCAACACTAAACATACCGCCTCCACTATTGCGGATCTCGACTTTAAAAAGTTTCCTCATGTCTCCGTCTGTAATTCTGTAGCCCTGGATGCCATAATCACCCTCATCTTGGTCCTGACCTCCTTCCAACTCAAAACAGGTTCCTGGAGGACTCAATTCAGAGACATTCAAATGGATTGTTTTTACAGGGAATACAGGGGAGTGATCATTCACATCCTTCACTTCGATGATTACTTTAATAACTTCTCCTGTTAAAGTGGCAGCCGCAAACTCGTACTTATTTGTGCGTTCTCGATCCAACACCACGGCGGTGGCGATGATCCCGGTGTCTCCATCGATCTCGAAGTCTCTAAACACATCTGATTCTCTGCTCTCAGATATAAAGAATCCATAACTTTGGCTTTTCGCCGGCAGTCCAGCTCTTATATCCCCGACTATCGTTTTTGCAGGTAAGCCTTCCTCTATGGAGAGACTGAGGTTGAACACCTGCGCGCCACCGTCCTCACAAAATAATGTAAATAAGAGAAAAGTCTGAAGTAAAGTCTGAACGTAAATCTCCATTTTCGTATGAAAACATTAGTAGGCTATAAGTTCGTTGCATTCATCGTAAAGAAGAAACAAGTTTGAACATAATCGCGTATGGCTGAAGTTCACTCTCCAAAGCGTGTTTCTTCAGGGGCGAATGTTGCTCCTTGTCTTAACAGCTTTACAGCCATCGCCCCTCCGCTGTGTGTGTGTGTGTGCGGGTTGAAAACAGCATCACCTACTGAATGAAAGTTGAATGCGGCAAGTGTCAGTATGAGTTGTGCAGCACGAGCGCCTGGCGAGTCACGTGATGCGAAGTATCTTGAAGCAGGTGAAACTGACCTTCTGCCAAATACAATTATATTATATTATATTATGCCTTGTTTCATCATGCAATATATTATTAGGCTAGGTAAGGTTCTATGAGACTTTTCTATATACAAGTGTTTTGGAAACCTCGGTTTTTTAATTATGTTAAATTAGAAACTAAATATTATACTTATTCCTATAGTTTCTAATTGTATTAAACCTAGTAAACATATATGTGCCATGGTTGTAGAAATTAACTTCTTTACATCTTATTGATGTGTTATGTGAACCCATTCAACCATACAGAAACTAAACTACGAGAACTAGAAAACCTTTGAGACCTATAAGAAAAACACTTCTCATCCTGTGGCTCCTCTTAGTGGACAACATTTGTATTACAATAATTTGTGTCTTTGAGCGAGAAGGGTGTTCCTGCACAACCGGAGGAGCGGCAGTTTCAGGACCCCAGTTTTAGTACCGCAGTTCTAGGACCCTAGTTTTTTTGTGACAGCGCCATCTAGCGACCGGGTGATTTAATGGCGACTGCTGTTTCAGCACCACAGATCGAAGACCCTGGCGTAGTAATGTTTGTACATAGTATCTATATATATATGCGATTTAAAATGCATCAGATGTTAATTACAAAGTGTGCAATACCTGCTTTGAGTTACAATTTAAGCAAATTATAAATAATTATAAATGAAAACAAAAATTAGCCTATGTACATTTTTAAACAATGGAAAAGTTTATTAGCTTCAAAAGCTTGGTTTCTTGAATTATGCTGTATATTGATTAACCTACTTAAATTTAACTAATAATGCAATCACCATATGCAGTCACTAAATTACAGACAGAATGTCCCTGTGCTTCAACTCCCGAGAAAGAGAGAAAAAGAGAGAGAGAGACTTAACACTTTATTTAAAACATCGAAAATCAACCACTACATGATTATTCTACACATTCCAATGTGTTCTTAGAGACATGAAAAAAAATAAAGAATAAGACACCTGTGTATCACCAATTAAACATTCTTTCCCCATCCTCACGAGAGAGAGGAAAGAGAGAGAGAGAGAGAGAGAGAGAGAGAGAGAAATAACTAACATTTGTTAAGCATGTTCAGCTATAACATATATGTCTGGCTTAACACTTATGCACTGTTGAGTTATCAGAGACAAATCACAGTTGTGTACCAGAAACAAAAGGGTGCAATGGGCAGTGTGCAAAAATGATTAATATTCTACTCTGACCTGTAGTTATAATCCGGACCAGAAAGGAAAATCTTCTCAACCTCCTGCAAAGAGACATTCTGTCGAGCAGCCAGTGCATTTATGATGGCCTAATTAATGAAAAACATTAATATAAATATGCTATTAAACTAAATGGGTTTTGACCTTGCTCAACTTTGTTGAATGGAACTGTAATGATTCGTGGGGCTCTTGCGGATCCATTAGCAACAAGTTTATTCGGGTAGTCAAACAGGCAGAAGTCAAAAACACAAGGCAGACA
>JAUYWG010000031.1:2560336-2574046 GCA_034779775.1 Enteromius afrohamiltoni
CAAAGGCGAGGTCACCTAATACTACACCCATCAACCGTTGAAAGGTGGCCGGAGCGTTGCATAAACCAAACGGCATCCGTGTCCACTCAAACAACCCAAATGGTGTTGTGACAGATTGTGATCTGATTCACTTACTGCGACTTGGAAATAACCTGCCGTGAGATCCAATGTTGAAAAAAACTGTGCGTTCCCCAGGGCATCCAAAGATTCTTCCACACGGGGAAGGGGGTATGCATCCTTGAATGTTACCTGATTCAGTCTTCTGTAGTCACAGCAGAACCGAACACCTCCATCCTTCTTTATCCCAATGACTGCTGGCGAAGCCCACGGACTGTGACTCTCCTTTAATATACCTTGACTAACAAGATCCTGTACATGTTGTTTAAACTCTTGGAAAACATGAGGTGGGACTCGTCTGTGACGTTGCTTTATGGGCTTTGCATCTCCGGTAGGAATTCTATGCGTCACTGTCGTTGTATATCCAAAATCAGTATCACTCTTGGAGAAGACTTCACTGTAATGCACCAGCAGAGCATTTAACTCCTCACATTGCTCTTTAGATAGTCCTTCCAGATTCACTTGCACTGGAATTGACAGCTGCTCGGACTGATTCTCCACCCTAACCGTGCACTGCTTATGCCGTTTAACGTGTAACTCACCCTCCTCCTCTTCAAAGTCCACCACTTGTTTTGGGACTATCTTCTCTGGTTTGGACACAACTGCGATCCTTGATCTCGGCATCAGTTTGACGGTTTGTTGACAAAGATTTAACACTTGGACTGGAACTTTTCCTTTTTTTGGACTCGTGAGCACATTGGCTACCAACAACCCTCTTGGAAGTGTGACAGAATCTGTGCACTCCACAGATACTTGTACTTTGTACTCCACAAGTACTTGACGCTTTGCTTGGCGTGGTATATTACAGTGACCTTCCACAATCTTCTCACTTAAAGGTGGAATTGTGACAACTTGTTTTCCAGACACTTTAACAAATCCTATCCTCCCTCCAGGTCCCAAGAGTTCCTTATCTGTATTCACTCTTGCTATCACTCTCCTGACGTTAGCATCTGTGTGGCAACTCACTTTTCCCTCCTTGTTTCAATTTTTTCAAGTACAAGGTTTTTCAAATCACCAAGCACATTCATTCCCACGATTCCATCCAATCCTTTCATCTCCTTTACATCGGGATTAGAGTCAGTGAGCACAAAAACACACTTCCCTGGCAGCAGACTTCCCATGCACTCTATATCTGCCTGCAAGCAACCGAGAACTGGAATGTCTAACCCGTTTGCAGCAGTGAGACGCATCCAATTAGCAGAAGACATTCTTTGCTCAGCAAAATGCTGCTTAAAGTGAGTTTCTGAGATGGTCGTGACCTCTGAACCAGTGTCCAGAAGACATCGGGTGGTTACCCCTGCTATTACCACTTCTACTGTCAAACAGTCTTCAAAAGCACTTTCCTTAAATGTTTCTGGCATTGTTCCTGCGTTACAGACAGCAGTATGACTCTGAATTACTGAAGGTCCACTGGTGCTCGCTACATCACCTGACGAAACTCCTCTTGATGCCTCGGCAACATCTGGCACTTGTGACGACACAGCACTTTGTTGAGCTCCTTGTGCTGCCTACAACGACGACTGGTATGTCCTGGTTCACCACATGTGTAACAGGTATACTGCCCTTCCCTATTTTTCAACGGCTGTCTTTTTGCAACACCAGGTTGAAGGTCAAATCTCCCTTGCTCATGAACTATTTTGTACAATTCTTCCTAACGTGCTGCTATCTTCTCTATGGCTTCATGCAACTTCTCGAATGTAAGTGGAGATGAACTGTTCCCCCGTCGCAACTGTAGTGTGGACTGCAGCTCTTGCACACACAAGGGGCTTCAAGTTACCTTCTGGCTGTACTTCCTCCTCCACCAGGTGATGGCATCCAGCATCAGCTGTGCAAAAGTCAGACTTTGCTCTTCCTTGATCCTTCGCTTCATTTCCCTTCTCAAGGAATAATCCCTTAAACCAAGGACTAACTGCTCCTTTAGGACACTTTCTTCATCCGGAACCCTACCAGGATCTCTACGCTTTACCTTGTAAAGTTTCTCTCATAATTCATAAGCATAGGCCCGTATGGTTTCACCAGGTGCTTGTTTTCGATCATAAAAGTCTTTTAACCTCATACCAATGGGTACCTTATCACCATAGGTTTCCTGGAGCAATTTAAAGATGGCTTCCACACTGCTTTCCCTTTCTAGCAACATAAACTTCACAGTATCCTTAGCTTCACCTTTTAGATGCTGTTTTATCAGCTCCACTTGATCTTCCTCCGGCACCTTCATGACACGAAATGCTGATTTCACAGAGGCTATCCACTCTTCCACACTTCCTTCTCCAGGTTTGGTGGTACCAGTAAAATCAGTAAGTTTGTGTTCTCTTGGGATATAAATCATTGCTGGGGACGCACAAGTGGATGCTTGCTGCTCCATTACTGCCCTAGCCAGTGACAGAGCTTCCCTCTGTTCCGTCCTGGCATGGTCCAATGCACCGGCTAACCTTGGGGGATTTCGACAGATTTTAAAAGCGACCAGTCTAACCTCCAATAAGCTGGCCGGCTGGATTGAAAAGGTGAACAAGTACGTGCTGGCTGTTGGCACTCAGACTGTGGCTATGGATCGCAAATGGGAAAACATCTAGGAGAAGCTAGCAGCTGTGCAATGGGATTTGGGCAGACCAGGGGCCTCATGTATCAACGCTGCGTACGAGCAAAAATGCACGCCAGATATCACGCTTGCGTTCGGATTTACTAACAATGAAGTTAACGTGAGAATGTGCGTTGATCCACGTCAACTCCATGTCTGGCCTACATCTATTTCTTGTGCGTGTTTCTTTTATGTCCATTGACGACTCCTAGAGGCAGTTTTTTTTAAATTGCACACTACAAAGTATCGCACCAACACATAAGAACATTGCTATTAATTTAGAATTGATAAAATGGGTTAATTGACACAATATTTTTATACCAATTATATGACTTAGAACAAAAGCATTTGCAAATGTATACATTAGATTTGGGCAGTATTGCGATCAAACTTTACCTCATGTAAACGCAATACTTTGATTATAATTAGATTATAATTATGCATTTATGCTCATAATCGCAGCAAGCATAATCGTATTAACATAGGAGGCCTAAAGTAACGTTAAAATGAAATATTGCCGATTTGACCAGTCTGTTTCGGCAATTAAAATAGTTTAGTTTTGTGTGTAATGGCAAAATGATTATTTTTCATTTCGTTTTTTTTAAATCAATTTAGAAAAACGTTTGGAAAATTTTTGTTTGTTAAATAACCTATGTTTTTGTTTTTTTAAAAGCAACGACCAGCTGATGCCTCTTCAAATTATGACTTGTCTTTTTTTCTAATTAAAAACAAAGCGCTTTTTTGAAGTGATTGTATATCTTATGGTGCATTTGGTTTCTTTTTAAATACATTAGTTTTGGCAATACTTTTATAATCTTTATAATGACTGCCATTAGTCTATAGTTTGTGTTTTATTTTATGATTTGTAGTTTTATATAGCTGTTGGAATTGGAAATTAAAAAGCTTTAATTGCGAGTCATATCTTAATGCATAGATTATTTTGACACATTTTTTTGTCTGATCCATTGAGGGCTACTTGGTTTTTTTACACAAACAGTTACCCAAATGTGACCTACCAGGGGGTAACGACAGCCAACACACCGCTGTGAACAAGATGCTATTTCAGCTACAATAAATATAATTGATTAGCACAAGCTCCCAACATATTAGCCTAAAAGCCAAAATGAACCATATCTTGGTTTAGACGGAAACCCACATGCAACAATGGGCGGAGCCAGTTATGGCGGATCCCAGGTAGCCCATCAGCAGACCTTATATAACACTCACCAAGCTCTGATAGGTTGTCATTCTGAATAGAGGGGCGGGAACTTGCCCGCTCTACCACATATGGATAATCACGTTACAGACTGGTCATTTAACTTAATTAGTTTCTAGATGTACTACCAGCTTTTCAAAATTCCTTGCTTTTTCGTCCCTTTGTTGGCACCTTTTTTGAGACCTGTAGCAGGCATCAGTTTTGAAATGAGCTCATTCAGTGGATAAAAGTGTAACATTTCTCTATTTAAACATTATGTTATATTGTGAATAAAATATTTGCTCATGTGATTTAAAAATAATGTCCCAATAAATACAAAAAAGAAGGCACTTTCCTGTGTTGAAATAGCTGAATTAGTATTTATTGATTAATGCACCACAGTACAGATGATGAAATCCTCTTATATCTGGGAGCTTGGAGTGCAGCCTGATCATGGCAGTGTCCTGTCATGACAGTGGGGCAATATTGACTGACCATGTTGTCAACAACTCCTACACAGAGGTAAATACCCCCACACAAAACCTGAATAACAAGTACCGCATGCTCACATTTTTAATGGATGTTTATAGATTTTTATAATAAAAATCCTTAATAATAACCTTTTATAAAAAGGTTTCTTGCTTCCATTTTACTCCTTTGAGATTGTATCAGATTGCAAGGAACTGTGCTATGTCACAGAACAATAAAATAAGAAGGGAATAAGACATTATTCCTTATTTTTTATTTACTTTTAAATTTGCCCTTTTGTTTTTTGCCCTTTTTGGACTTTTTTAGTGTGTCTTTGTTCAAGTGTAATTACACAAATGAGTACTGGGATTTAATTTACTCAATACTGCTTAAAGTTACGCATAATTTATTACTACAGCTATTACGAAAGTAACCCATGTAACAAGGACACATTACAATAAGGTGTTATCCTTATAGGTGTTATAAGGTGTTTATATAACTGATTTCAATATACCTGTTTTAATATTATACCTAACCAACATTTTCAGTACTCACAATATTTAAGTAAAGACGACTAAAGAAAATCGTTCATTTACAAAAGACAGAGAACTTTATTCATTCATTCATTGTGCAGTGTTAGACCTGTTGCAGTATGAGTTGATCCAATTTTTAAACATGACCAATATGACTTGTTTGAAATGTTTTCAGAATTAATAGGTGTAGAATGTAAAACCTCAGAAACCAACAGACAGATGTTTACACTCACTTGAAAATGTCTTTTCCATGTACGTTTAACTTCATAATAACAAAATGATAACTCAGAACAATGCATGGAGCTTTGGTGAGGTCTTTAAATGTCTCCCAGACCTCCAAACTGCTTGGCGCCACTATGCTGACCATCAGCAGTGATTCTGCTGATGGGAATGATCTTCATGGTGGTCTCTTTCAGAGAATACCAGCGACTGTGCCATGTGGCCCAGATAATGCCATTGTCATATCCATTCTGTGTATCCTTCTCTGTGTACTTGCCACCTGTGATGACAGAAATAATATATCAGCAAAGAGACTCCTGCTTGATTTTTAATGGACCTATGAAGATGGAAGGAGGGAAGGGTTTACCTTGGTAGTATTTTCCGTTGAGATGAGCAGCATGGCAGCGGTTCATCCACCAGCCAGCCCCTTCCTGCAAGGCACAGTTTTCTTGGAACTTGTCGTTGTCTTTATCAGGTGTGCTGAACTGCATGCCATTGTGAGATGTGTAGAATTTGTCACTGGGATCATCACCAAAATCATAACCATCAAAGGCATCACCAGCATCTCCACCAAAGTAATAAGCATACGTCAAGCGGTACGCATCAGCTTCTGGTCCAAGTTTGAAAGTAGCGTAGTCAGCATACCTAAGAAAACAAGTTTAACAATTTAAGACAAACACTCCTATTGATTGTTGTGTGCCCCAATGTTCAGCAGCATGTTTGATCTAATTCAAAAGGTTACGCAATATGACTTGGCAAGAATCAATTTTGGTTGCAGAGCAAAGTCCTGTTTGGTGACTGCAGATAAGGGAGACGTCTGCTTTGGGAATTCATGGATAATTCTTGCTCAGGTTTGACACCAAAAGCTTTCCTTTAACTCAAGCTGTAGAGTATGGTGCTAGCAACGTCAAGGTCATGGATTCCCAGTGAATACATGTACTCGTGTATAAATGTATAACCTTAAATCTAATGGTTTGGATAAAAAGTGGCTAAGACAGGGGTGCCCAACCCTCTCCTGAAAATCTAGCTTTCTTTTCAGTGACAGCCCTGCTCCAACAACCTGTCTGTAATTGCAAATATACAAGTGTTCCTAAAGACCATAATTAGCTGGTCCAGGTGCATTTGATTATGGTTGTAGCTGCACTTTGCAAGAAGGAACAGTTCTACTGAGTGTTTGAACTTAAAAATAGGTGATTTGTGAGTTTCACCTGTGTAATTAAAACCTGAAATTAAAAGCATGTAAGAGTAAGAAAAACAGTATAACGGTTTATTATTACTTTTTGATGCCATCCCAGTCGACCATCTCTATCCTCAGTACATAAGGCACACTGGACTGAACAGACAGCAGATGGATCTTCTCATTCCCCAGCCAGAACTCTGTTTTGTCATCTGGTGAGAGGTACCCAAAACCTTCCTTATAATGAATCCAGTTTTTGTTGAAATCAACACTGCCATCACGTCTCTGAAAAACATACAATGAATCTAGATCAGTAAAGCTGCACGCCTTTGTAACTGCTTCTATTTGCACAGTTTTGAGCCATTTTTGAACAAGTAGCATAACAAGGACGTTAGCAAAGTTTATTTGAACAGCTCTCACTAGCTGGACAACGTTATACCAACACAATCTCACGAGCAATTCATATATATTTGTACGAGGTGCCAAATTTGTGCCAAATCGTACTAATTCGTACGACCTCACTCGTACGATTTGTCTAAAACCACATGATGGGTAGGTAGCACAAGAGACCTATTTTCTAGTAATGCACTGATACCAAACTTTTGACTGATATGATAATTATTTCATATTGTCATATTAGTACACTACTAGTACTAGTATATATATATATATATATATATATTTCTACTATAGACTACTATATATAAACTACTATATATAAAAGTTTTACTGTTTAATGTTTATTAAAAAGGTCTTGGCAGAATAGGCTTGTCATGCTGCTTCTGCTGAATTGCAGCTGAAAACTAGTAAAGAAGCTTGCTACTGTCAATGCATGCAGTAATACAGTGCTGTGAGTATTTAAGACATACTGCTGCTGCACAAATGGCATAATAACCCATAAAACATTTATGCAGGTGGATCTGGGGAAGATAAAAGTTTTCAGAGGAACTCTGAAAGCGAGCTGTAAAATGCTCAAGTGGATATAACTAGCCATTCAAATGTAAAGCTTCAAGCTCATTGGCCCTGTATGCAGCATGAACCAATTAGCTGGTGACAAGTAGTTTAACTCAGTGAATATCATTTGTTATAGTAAACGTAAATATCCATTAGCCTGTGCCATAGAGTTTCAAGACTAAACATATATACACATAAATGTATTTTCCTACATTTTCTCAAAGAGAATTATGTAACTGTGCATTTTCTGTTGTGCCACGTACCCTCTGAAGTACAGTCCATCCACGTCCAAAGCTGTCAATCTCACAGTACACCAGGAACGCCTCAGGAGCCCTGGCTGGTTTCACATAGTAGAGCCCACTGACCTTACCACCTTTGTTTGCAATGTCTTGACAGTCTGGGGAAGATAAACATATTTAAGCCCTCTAATCATATGTACAGTAAAAAGTTTTTTAATTGCCATTATGAAGTTTAAATTCAATGGATTTACCTTTGCCTGTGATTGTCTGAATTTCCACAGTGTCTTTGCAGGGCTCTTTGCACATCTGATCCAACTGAATGGACATCTGCTTCAAATCGGCAATTCTTTTCTCGTTAGCCTGTAGGATTGACTGCAGTTGACTGGGGAAGAGAGTGGAAAACTAGTTTTAAAAAGACTGTAAATTGATAAAATTACATTTATTAAACTATGACCATATTTAAGAAAAGAATAGAAAATGCTTACTATATTTGATCTTCCTGAGCGAGAATGCTCTTCTCAAATCGCAGTATATCATCAAGCATGCTTGTAGATTTTTTGATGTATGAGTCTGACAAAAAGATGATTTTTATGAAAATCAAATGAAATTGCACATTTACTTTTTTCACATTTACAGAAATAAAAAATCCTAGATATGCCCATTGAATCATAAGAATGTTTTACATTATGTGCTAAAATTTATTTTGGTAGGTATACAAAGTTCATGGTGATTCAACCTCATTAAAAGAATAAAAAACTAAATCTTATCTTAATTATTTATTTTACTTTTTATTCATATTTGAAAAATGCTTTCTCCTATGGTCCTGTTGTGCAACCAACTTTCAGCTAAAATCAATAAAATTATATAACATAAGGCCAACTCAGACCCTCATGACTGTGTGTCAATATCAATACGTCTTTTAAAATATAAGATAATTTTAAGTCATGAAATGTCATGTGGTGTGGCTCGTGTAAACTAGTTTATGAATTAATAATTACTGATCTGTAAAAATAAATAAATCAATAGAATTTATTATTCAATATTATTAAATATAAATACTATTCATTAAAATTATATTTGAAACATGTATATTGACATGTATTCAGGGTGTCAGAAAAATGTAGATTTTTTACTTGATGTTATGTTTTTTTTTTTTTTTTTTTTTCCCAAATAACAGAAATCTGCATTAATACAAAAAGCACTTGAGATTTTATCAGAGACCACTGTAACCTCGATACAAGTTTTGCATGAAAGATTTTTTTTCATTGCACTACCTGGTGCTTGTTTTTGTGCTTGTGTTTCCGAGTCTCTCAAGAATACCACTTTGTCCTGCGCTCCTCTGGTAAGGTTGGAGAGATCCTCCAAATCCTGTTCCATTTGATGCAGCTCTCTGTCCATATCAGGCTTGTACCTCTGTAGGTAATCAGCAACTCCACATGTGGTTGGGCAGTATGTCCCCTGAGGAAGACCGAACGGAGAAGTGTTAAAATAGTGACTGTTACCATGAAGCTTCTTTAAATACATTAACCAGAGAAAACAATCTATACTTACAAACCCATCATTCGGTTTACATAAATCTTGTGTTGGTGAATAGTCCCCTCTCATTTGCTTAAGATGAAAAAGGGAGAAAAGGCAATTAGTAAAACTAAAAAAGTGAAAAATTGCTATTACAATAAAAGAGCATTTTTATGTTGCTCACAGCTGACGTAAATGTGGACAGCAGCAGGATGGAAACAGCCACTTGCGTGAAGGAGGCCATGTTGGACCTGCAATCAGTCTGGTCCCTTGAGATTGTGAGTGACTGTTGACTGCTGCAGGATATTTATCCGACCAAGGTCCTGCTCAGGGATGGAGATAACGGTCTACTATGCAAATAAGAGCTACATCCACCCCTCTCTTACTCACTCTGTGACTCAGATCTAACCATAAATTGTCAGAGATTGGCCAACATGTTCATTTTAGTCCTGAGAACATGCTAATGAACATAAATGGACATAAATTAATATTGTAAAGCCAATGAATAATGATTATTAATGACAGAGTCAGACCATTTTATGTAACTTTTAAACTTTAGTTTAATGATGAAAGGAAATAAAACAGTTTTCCCCCACATAATTAGTTCGAGACTAACCAAATATAGACAACTTTAAATTACATTTTGTAAACAAAGTTCAAACACTGCTTTGTTGCAAATCGTTTTCTACTTATACATGAAAATACCAAAAAAACTGATCCATTACTAACAAAAAGATCAATTACCATGACGCAGCATGATTCTATTGCTACTAAGCTTATGGGTCACTATCCACTCTATTTTAAGTTAATGATTTGTAACTTTTTTTTTGTCCAGTACTGGGAGACCAAAAGTTCTCTAGATGACATGTACACACAAGCACAGACAAACAGATTCTTGTTCTGACATACTTGTTATGAGTCACTGAAGCAAAAAATAATGTCTTAATTTTACTGGTAATGACCTAAGTAAAGAATTGTACGGTGGCCGGGACAGCTCAACGCGCTGCAACTTAAGAAAACACATGCAAACAGAAATAAAAACACAGATTAAACTATTATAAACAACAAATGATAAACAAGATTCGGTGAGTCAAGCAAAGGACAGCACTGTTTTTCTTCTTTAACTGCAGTAGCAGAAAGAAGACTGATCTCAAAGCTCTTCATTATGCATTTTTATTCAATCAGCTCAGAAATAATGCTGCATTCAGTGTCAATAAATAAAAAGCTTTTTAAAAAAAAACCCAAAAAAGATAAGATAGCTGATCCATTTGGCCCATTAAAGCTTCCTTCACTGTTGATTTACAAATAGCAGATGAGTTTACTGGGGAAGTGGAACGACATTCTTTACTTTTATATTTCTACGAAGGTCCTCAACTAGGTTTTTCACTGTGTTTATTTTCTTCTTAGGTGTATCATGAAGCTCTGACTCTGCCAATATTATTGAACATTGAACAACTTTGAACGTGGTTTTACCAACTTAACCACTAGAGGATGTTACAAATCAAACTTAGTGGTTCAGATCTTTGTTACCAGAGAAGCACTACACACATCAGCAGCTGGTAAAATATCACTTGATATAATTGTAGAATTTACTGAATGGGTAAAATGAGTTAGTTTCACTAAGCTAAATTGGGTTCCATATTTAGGGGTGGTAGAATGTTTAAGCAGAAATGGTTCAGCTTCATAACAAAATAAGCATCATTGTTTTCTCATGCAGAACTGAATGAAGTAATCAAACTGTGTTTAGTGTAAAGACTGAATTTGAATTCCAGAAATGTAAAATATCACAAATGTAAAATTTCACAACGAAAGATTAAATACTTAACATTTAGGGGCAGTTTTCCGAACAGGGTTTAAGACTAGTCCTAGATAAAAATAAATTTTTTAATTTATATCCTAAATTAGCAAAGGCCTAGTCCTGGCTTAATCTGATTCCTATCCGGGAAACCGGCCCTCAAACTGTTTTTGGTCTTCTAATTTTAGTCTAAAAAAGAAAACATTCACCATTCTATTTATTAAAAATATTCACATCTCATTTATCAGTGAAGCATGTAGTCCATGTTTAAAAAAGCTACATATCTGGTAAAAATATATATAAAATCGCATTTCTTAATGTAAGGACTATGTTGCAAATTAATGTTAATGATGCTTTTTACTCACAAAAGTATTTCTGCATGAAGGGTTTGAAGACAAATATCTAGTTGCCGTTGAAAAAAGATTAAACTCTTATAAACAACAAATGATAAACAAGATTCGGTGAGTCAAGCAAAGGACAGCACTGTTTTTCTTCTTTAACTGCAGTAGCAGAAAGAAGACTGATCTCAAAGCTCTTCATTATGCATTTTTATTCAATCAGCTCAGAAATAATGCTGCATTCAGTGTCAATAAATAAAAAGCTTTTTAAAAAAAAACCCAAAAAAGATAAGATAGCTGATCCATTTGGCCCATTAAAGCTTCCTTCACTGTTGATTTACAAATAGCAGATGAGTTTACTGGGGAAGTGGAACGACATTCTTTACTTTTATATTTCTACGAAGGTCCTCAACTAGGTTTTTCACTGTGTTTATTTTCTTCTTAGGTGTATCATGAAGCTCTGACTCTGCCAATAACATCATTAATGTGACAAGGCTGTGACCCGAGTTTATGGTATGAAACCATATTGAACGTAGTAGACGACTGATATAAGGCATGGCTGACCTGAGAGTCAACTTCAGCGTCTATGAACTTAAACAACTCTGAACTCTGCCTGAACCTCTCTAAAAACCAGATGGAGAGCTGCTTTCATTTCACAAGTCCCAAGATGCAGCCTGCCAACTCTTCAGTCTCCCAAACAAAAGATAAGAAATGTCACCACCATTGAAGCGATCATGGGAGTTCATTGCCGTCTAAACTGTACTGAAATACACAAAAAGTCTTAGGTCATTTTGAGGTTATTTAGTACAAGGCTTGAACTGAGATCCCTCCTGTTGTGTATATACCGTGATGAAGTTTGTAAAACTGCCAGACCTTCCCTATTAATATGCTTGTGTTTTTATTGGCTTGTATACAATTACTGTATTGTGAGGATTATTAGACCGTGTGGTGTAGAGCTTAACAGTAGCTCAGCAAAGCCCTATCAAAACCCAAACAGCCATTAAATGCATTTTACATTTTAGTATTAATAGTTTCAGTCATTTTTAAAACATGCCTTTCAGATCTTTTGCTAATGTGCCTTGAACTGATTTTTATCAAGTAAACTTTGTCGAGTAAAATTGGTAAAAATATTTAAAGGTAACCAGTTACTAGTCTGAGCTGAGACAACTTACTGTAACTTTACTTGGATATATAATTTGTTTTTGGAAATTTCATTTTAAAATGTGAGCATTAAATATGATCAATCAGGCTTTGTCTGTACTTCTCTCAGTCATAATTGTATTGCATTACAATATGTTCTGCACATAAAACGGCAAAGCTTTGATTCAATTATTGGGATACATGATAATAATAATATTATTATTATCTAATTATAAAGAGTTCATTGATCTTAAATATAAATATATGATCTTATCCATATAAATAAACTAAATTGTATATTTTTGTTTAGTTTGGGCATCTTAATAAATTTGAATTTGAGCTCCATATTCTGCTGTTTCATACTGTTCTTCTTGAATTTATTTATCTTTTCTTATTATTACTTCAGGCTTTACATTATTAAAAATACAGAAATATTATTTTGAATTGCTTCTAATGCTTCTAATTGTTAATGTTTGTGTGCACAGTCATGCTAAGCAGTTCCTCAGGTTTATTTCTCCTGTCCATTTGATTTACTGAATTCCTCTACTCATTGACCCCACCATTAGGGCATTCTGCTGATCCTTTTTCCCTCAAGGTTCTCTTCAAAAGTTTGTAAACAGGACCGAAAGCAACTTGCACTGAGAGAATAATCAATGAATGCACAAAAATGTGAGAGTTAATAGTGCATTTCTCAAGAGAACTCTTATCTGGCATCCTGTAAATACGATCATAGTGAATTTGTATGTGGGGAGGTCATAGCGAGGGCAGTGTAAGTTCAGCGCCCGTCACTTCAAGTGTGGTTCTGCAATGACCAGAGTTTCACATCTGCCCTTCAGACCTTAGACTGCCTGTTGATCCCAGCTGCAAAATAGTCAACAGAAAATAAACGGCTTTGAAGGCCACAATAATTATTAATGCTAGAACATGATCACAAACACCCATACATTTTTATGACAGTGCACTGTTTTTTTTCACAATTGCACTTATTTAGCTTAATCAAATTAATATGCTTTTATAAAGTGTTATCACAGCCTGTAGTAATAATATTAAACATACAGCAAAACTGTTACAATGACACATGTCCAGTTCTTATCTTAGCTAAACAAAGAAAAACTAAACTGGACTAATCAGCTATTACAGGTGCCTTGAGCGATTTATAGTGTCCCTGCATGGTGTTACCATCTGTCCATGTATTTTTAGACCAGTTTGAGCCCAATGATTACTTTATTACAGATATACCTTCATTACCTCTCCCAGTATGTCAACTCAGCTGGCAGCAATCGTCCATAATATCAAAATGAACCCATGTAGGCAGACTTCACATGCTGAAATACAGCTGAATTCTTAAAATTGTGTTTGAATAATTTTATGTTCATTCTTAAAGGAATAGTTCACCCAAAAGTGTAAATTCTTTGTGAAAATGTACTCACCCTAAGGCCGCCCAA
>JAUYWG010000031.1:2582915-2600312 GCA_034779775.1 Enteromius afrohamiltoni
CCATCTCCACATCATTGCATTCAGTTTTTATTCACAATTTGTTTAGTGTTCCAACTTTTTTGGAATCCGGTTTGTATATATTTATCTGTTGCACTTTATTTTAAGGTGTCCTTGTTACAGTAAAATTATACATTTAAATGCTGATTAATTAAAAAAACTAGCCTACATGTAGTTACTATAGGGTTACGGTTGGCTTAGTGTTACTTGCATGTAATTATGCCTAATTAGTGTTTAAAATAATGGTAAGTACATGTAATGTGTAGCAAGTACAGTTTAAAATAAAATGTTACTTATATTTCAATATTTATTCTATATATGGTGTATATGTATGCATGCATGTGGATAAATGTCATATATAAACTCAAGACCAAGAGTAACATTCTTTTTTGCAATGTACTGTATGTTTTTGAAAAGGGCTACCAAAAAGCGTATTGTTTATTTGCAAAAACTACACAACTTTAAGTTCAAGCGTTGAGCACTAAAGTGGTTTAGTGTGGGAATGTAACTTCCAGCCAATCAAAATGCAGGGGACCTCCTCGGTCTTGAAGCACATGCCATATATAAATTCTCCACCGACTGTGAAGTCTGTGAAGCCTGCAAGTCATAAAAATGCTAGACTCGCTGACGCTTCTATTTGAGAAATTCTTTCTTTTCTCAAACTTTAATATTTTTATAAGTCTGTGGCCGGAGGAGCCGGAGCGTGCGGTGAAATGGCCAGTGCTGAGGAGAGGGGATGTTCTGGAGGTGCAGCGCTCTCTCTTCATTCATTACGGCATCTATCTGGGCGATAACAGGGTGGCGCACTTGATGCCTGACATCATGCCAGTATTAACCAACAACAAACAGCTCATCAAACCAGTCGTCACTAACAAAAGACTCATATTAGGCTGTATTTACAGAAACGCGAGTGTACGTGTAGACTCGGTAGAGGATTTCGCGTATGGAGCTCAGATTATGGTAAATGATATGGATATGAAAATGAAGTGTCAAGCACTGGTGAGCGAAGAAGTCGCAAAGAGAGCAGAGAAACTGGTCGGCGACATTCCGTACAGTTTATTATGGAATAACTGCGAACATTTCGTCACGTATTGCAGGTACGGGACACCTGTGAGCCAGCAGACAGAGAAGGTGAGTTCGACAAAAAGATAATATTGAAATAATTAAATAATATTTATTTAAATATATATTTAACATGATTTTTTTAAATATTGTAACAAAAAAAAAAGTATGCTCAATAATTAATATTGGTAACAAACAAACAAGTCTATTAATGACCTGTTTAATGTATTTCCGTTTGCAGTTCTGTGACTGTCTGAAAACCATCATTCGGGACCAAAGAAGTGTGGCCTTAACTGTTGGAATAGGAGTGATGTACATCCTGTGTTTTGGCCTGGCACCTTCAACTACATTACCCACAATCCTTATTCCCTTCATTCTGTGGATGGCTGGCTGAGAGACACTTTCATTACAAGTGACACTTTTTCACATTAACAACAAAGCTCTGTTCTAAAGGGGACAACAATGCAATGCATTAGTGCAGCAGTGGAATATGTGTAAACAAAGTACACAATGTTTAAGAATCATTTGCTTTTTTCTTCTAGCTATATGTCAAAAGATAAGCTGTATCATTTAAATAGTTCATGACAAAATGCTCTGCCTTTACAGCAATGCAACTGTATACTGGTAAAGCCAATATTTTTGTAGCTTAAAGTTACAGATTGCATGTACCGTTCACTAAAGGTGCCTTATTTTTGTATTAAACAGATGTGTTTATGATCACTGATATAGAAATTTACTGGTATGCAATTTTATTGTAGTATGGACAGTGATTTAAGACATAACATATGTAAGTAGGCCTACCTGTAGCTTTTTAAATTGTTATTATCAAACTCTGGTGATGCCTTATTGTAAATGTGTACAGTTTAAAATGTATATTTAATACCACATGTTTTAGAATGAGAACCAGAATATCAGTATGCAGACAGAACAATTTGATGAACGTTGGCATTATGTATAAATAAAATGATAATTTCTGGTTACTGTAAACATTTGATTGGATTTATTACACTATTTTTCACAAAACTTGCCTGCCTTGTAGCTGAACTTGTGGAATTTGCACAAGGCTGGTTCCATAAAAGGTTAAGACTAGATAGTTTGTAAAAGCTTTTTTGTTTTTTTTGGTCTTTTTTTTTATTCAGTTGCATAAAAATCCAAACAATAGGACTGATTAACCCTTGGCTAACTGATAGTTGTCTTAAGACACTGTCTTAAAGGAATAGTTCACCCAAAAATGAAAATTCATTTACTCACCCTCTCGAGTAGTTAAAAATCAGGATTAATTTATTTGTTCTGCTGAACGCAAAGGATATTTTGAAGAAAGTTTGTAACCAGACTGTTTTGGGTCACCACTGACTTCTATGGTAGGAAAAAAAACTACAAAATAGTTCCTTTGTGTTCGGCAGGACAACTAAATTCATCCAGATTTGGAACTACTCAAGGGTGAGTAAATGATGATAGAATTTTCATTTTTGGATGAATTACTTCTAGAGACTAAATTTATGCAACTGGCCCCAAATTCTATCATCTGAGTGGTTCACCTCTGTTTTGCCATCACTAAACTTTTATAGGTCAGGCCAATTTTTTGTTTATGAAAACAACAACAACAATAACAGGGAGAAAATAATTGTAAATGTTTATTGCAAACATCTTCCATACACAAATTCATGTGGGGGGAATTTGAGAAATACAATTAAAGCAACGATGGGAGCAGAATTTAAAAAGTTTAAAGTGGTCTGAAACAGTGGGTCTATTATTGACCCTCCTTTGTTCAAGACAATATTAAGAGCCCTCCTCATTTAGAGTAGATTTTAGAAATAAAGATTAATAGAGAAAAGACTGTGGTCCCCAAATAACTATTTAAGTGTAACTACTATTTTAGTGTAAATAACAGATTTAATATTCTAAACACCTATAAAGAACCTTTTGTGCAATGAAAGTTGTTTTTAAAGGTAGATTGACTAAAACAAGTTTTTGAATAAGCTTTTGATGCAGCCATCCTGACCTTATTCTGCCTTTTCTTCTCCTTATTCCCATAACAAATAGAAACATAATGCTCAATTTATCACAGCTTCTCAACGGCAAGATTATACATGCTAGATGTGCAAAGCCACCATCATCAGGTCAGTCTCAGCCCTGTTTGACCAAAGTTATTACATGTATCTAAATGACATACTTACGATACAATAGGTCAAGGGACATTCTTCAGGTTTTGTTTAACCTATTTCAACAAGTAAGCATTATACAAGCATTAATCCTGCAACTGACCCAGGACTTTTACCTCCTGGTAATTGGGTAATTAAGACTGACTTATTCAGAAGGCCAATTAAATAACTTTTTATTCAAAGTGGTTTATATAATACTTGTGAAATCACCTTGACATACTCAACATGTGATGCACAAAAGCTGCTTTATTCAATGAACCACATCACTCCTCCCAGAGCAAATCAAATAAATTGAACAGATGTGAAGTGAACAGCATCACTGTAGACTGCCTTCAGCCATGGTCTCACTCAGACTGCTTAATTTCTTCTTCATCACCTCAACACTGGAGGATGAAGACAGATGGAAGAAAACCTCCGACGTCTCTCTTTACAAGCGTGGTGACCTTTTGGAGGTATCCAGGACTCTTTTTAAACATTTCGGAATCTACTTAGGCGAGGGTCGTGTTGCTCATTTCATCCCAGACATCTTACCAGTGTTCACAAAAGAGAAGTCCATCGTTGAGCAGATGGTGACCAACGAAAGACTGATTTTGGGAGTTTTGGCAAAAGCAGCCAGTGTCCGTGTGGACTCTTTAGCAGATTTTGCATACGGTGATCAGATTCAGGTCAATAAAATAGACAGTATGGTCAGTGTACAGCCACTGAATGGAGAGGAAGTTGCGCGACGGGCGGAGAAGCTGATTGGATCTTTCTCCTACAGCTTACTGTGGCACAACTGTGAACACTATGTGATGTACTGCCGCTATGGTGTTGCATTTAGCTTCCAAACCTTTCAGGTAAGAAAACTTAAAAAAAAAGGTGACGGTTGCATATATAGACAATTTGAATATAGATACACTATATAAATCTTTTTTTTTTTTTTTTTTAAGGAATCCTTAAAACTTACCAAGGCTACATTCATTTAAAAAAGAGCCTGAAAATAACATTTTACTTTAATGACATAAAGTCAGTTTAATGACATTATGTTAAATATTTGAACATAAATGACGACTTTAAGAATGGACACTAGATTTAAGCACCTTGTATTTTATGTGTGGACAAAACAGTCACACTCTAAGCCTCCCACATGCAGTATTTATTTACTTGTCCACTTTTGTTTCCAAATTCCAAACAGGATTTCACAATTTCCTCCTACACAAGCACACATTATCTCATATTTGAATATGTCAGTGAACTCCTCTCCGCATGGTTTATTCCCCAAAAATAGAGCTGGGAAAAGACGAATGTCATCTCTTGCATTTTGTAGCAACCTTAACCTCATGTGGCATGAAAAACTGCTAAATGCAAAAGGATGAATAGGGTTATGCTCAGAGCACAGAAACCCCATTTGAACAGGGTTTCTCAAATTTTACCCTGGAGGTCCAACCCTGATGTAACTCACCTACCTGTAATTTTTTAATGATCCTTAAGACGCTGAATAACATGCTTAGGTGTGTTTGATTAGGGTTAGAGCTAAACTCTGCAGTGCATTGGACCTCCAGTGTATGTTTTGAGAAACACTGATATATATATATATATATATATATATATATGTAAAATGTTTATATATTTGTGAACTGACACTGACAATATTGCGGTAATCTATAAGTTACTGTTAATTTTTATATAGCCTATACTAAAACATTTTTGATTGATTAATGATTAAACATGAAGTACTAATAAGAACCGTAAATTACACTAATATTAAAAACATCTAGAATCAGAAAATGATTGTTAGTTAGTGATAACTAATGCATTAACAATTTTTGCTAAATTATTTAAAAATATATTTATATTGTAATTTTATTGTTTTATTACAGCATGTAATAAAATAATACAAAACAAGCCTAGCTTTCCTATTAAATGTGATGAGCGTTATGCTAAGATATCTGCATAAAATAATTCTAATTACATTTCAGTAGTGGTTACAATACCATACTTTGTTAACTCTGAAAACGTGACATGCAAAAATCCTTTTATTGTGCATTTTGCAAAACGCATCAAACAACGGTAGCAGTACCATCTAGTGGACAATTGTAAACATATTTCCTTAATTAACTCTTGTATTATTTTATTAAATGCTGTTGTATTTAATTGAGTTCATGCAAACTACAGCCATAGTTATTAATATATAACAGATAAATATTTGATTCCATGTTAAATAATACCTCTCCGATCTCTTTCAGTTCTGTAAAACGATAAGGACAACTCTCTTAAGCAGAAAGATGGCCTTCCTGTCAGCTATAATCGGGGTCTTCATCATGTTGTATCTAGGCACTTTGACACCTCTCACCACCCTCCCCATTGTCGTCATTCCCTTTACCATCTGGATGGCATCTTGAAGACACTCCGGGTGGAATTTGTCCTTTAATGTTGATCCAGAAACAAGCGTCAAAGCATTTACTCTGTCAACAACTGCTGATAGACGGTCCTTCACACAGGCTACAAAATATCTTGGTTTATCTGTGTCTAAAATATTTGTTTGTTTTGCTAACTATAAATGTAATGATGTCATCACTTCTTTTTTATTATTAAACTATTAATTGCATGACGTTATTATGAATGTGATTAGTAATTATTATAAGTTCTACTTAGCACTATTTTTGTAACAAAGAAGAAACTTATATTAAAAAAAACAACAGACTAGTTTAATATGCTTAAAGATGCCCACTGTAAACTTCTACCCTACAATAAATAAAAAATAAAAAAGTAAGAGACAGAAAGCGAGAGAGAGAGAGAGAGAGAGAGAGGGGAAGGTAGGACATTTCTCATTGCATATCACTGAAGGCAAAAAAAAATAAACAAATATCCAGGACATTTTCCACAATTCCAACATGCACTGACAGCATCGAAACCTTAAAAGACAGAATAAACATGAACACGATAGCCTTTCTTTCTTTCTTTGCATAATCAGTCAATTATATATTCATATATGATGCATTGAATTTTTAAAATGTATTTCTAATAAGCAAGATAACAAATTCAGTGTAACAATTCATATGCAAAGTTAAGGAGAGTACTTTAAAGACAGTCCCTACTAATTCTATTCAGCAATTACGGACTACAATGAAACAAGTAAATGAAATGACTAATATTTAGACGGCCCTGAGTGCCATAATGTAGTCAAAGACAACAGTAATGTGGATAATAATGATGAATAGTTAATGAAAGGATGCTGCAGGCAGAATTTACATTAGCTAGTGTCCTAAAGAGTCTGGATCCAGTATTCAGTAGTTACTGCATCCACGTGTTTAGTTTAAGGAACTCTTCAGGCTTGCTTGCATAATTCAGACATCCTTCAATTATTCTTAGAATAATAGTTGTTTAAGTTGTGTGTAAAGCCAAGTTGGGCATATATTTTCATGTGATATAAACCAGCTTGCTTTATTTACATTTGAGTGAAATCTCACAGGTATCTTAAAAAATTAGGCCATTTGTGTCATGTGCTACATTTTAGATAAATAAGCTGCTTTGATCAAATAAAATACTCAACATGCATATCTCTAAACAGTTTAAAACTGCTAAATGAACAGACATTTTTATAATAAAATAGCAAATTTCTCGAAGAAGTTATCATTTTTATTTGACAATTTGACATATAATCGTAGTATTTCATAGCGTTATATATTTTTACTCTGCATCACAAACAGCGCTTCAGGGAGCTGGTTATTTCTGTCATTGCGTTCTTTGTATTGTTGTTGTGCTGCTGCTGCTTCTATTTATGTCAGTTTGCCTGGCTGGACATTTACCTCGTTCTCCCAGTGGAAGTGAATGAAAATCTATACCAATTAATTACACAGCCAATAAGTGACTAAAGCTGCCAGCTTAGTTCAGTTAAAAAGCTATTGCACTGAGATTTAGAGGGTTTAGGTATCATAATGTGCAGATAATTTTGTCTTATTCTTTTTTTTTGCACCCAAATGTGTTTATTTCCAAATGTTGCATCAACCAAACTGCAATTGTTAATTCAACAAAAGAAAATACATTTAACAAGTCAAATGTATGTGACTCGAAGGAGATGTTTTAGGTTTGACAGATGTAGAAACACTCTACAGTTGTATCTCCAAGCAGTTATAAATAACATGCTGCAGTTTTGATGTGAAGAATATTAAAAAAATATATAAATTGTTATGATTTTTCCCCAAATATGCTTTCAAGCTAAATTACACTCATTCGACTTAAAAAAAATAATAATTCTCCTCCATTTCACATTTCATTTATTTATTTTTTAGCTATTTTTATGGGTTCTAAGCATTATTAAGTATTTCTAAATGTCATTTTATAAACATATTAAACACTAAGCATTTTAAACACTTTCTTTTTAACCCTTTTAATTCATGTTCATGGTCTTACTGTGAACAATTGATTGAGGCACATTATTCCAAAGAGAGGAAAAAACTAGAGGGAAAGACTTAAACCACCAGTAATTAGCTCTGAGTTGCAAACAGCATCCTTTGTTGACTTTATCCTTAATCAATATGCTTCATGAAGCACAGCAGAACTCATTTAAAAGAGGGCACCTTCTTCAAAGTGTAAACGACTTCAGAAAAACCTTATGAAAAATGCATTATACAATCAAATTCAGATTTTTAAAACTGAAGCAATGATGGACAATAATTGAAAAATGCTATAAATCACTCAGGATCACTTAATGCTGTGATATTTAACTTGAGAGCATGATTAGTATTTATAGTCTCAATGCAGTTGCATAGCTGAGAATACTAATGCTCAGGCTGTTTATGATTTTATTGCATGCAGCAGTCTGGTTCATAAAAGTCTCCCTGCAAAAATAGCCACTTAAAAACAAAACATAATGTACAAAAAATGTTGAGATCCTGTTTCTGATTTCTGTTTCTTAAGTGTATAATGACCGCCATATATTAATTATGAAAATCAGGTGCCTGATTTACTGTATGTACATGACTAATCATAATCTCAGAATAATATTCATTATGCTAAAACAGCTGTATTCCATACAGGAATAAGTCTAAAATACTAAGACAGGTGTGGTGACGCCATTATCATGTGACAACAGACAAGATCAGATATTATGACCTACAGCAACAAAACACAAAGTAGTGCATACATTTAGTTAATTGTGTTTAAATGGAAGGTCTGGCAACAAAATGGGAAGATTCTTATCCTGACTGTTGATGTCATATGTCCCTGTCTACCTGATGTGGATCAGAAGGACATACAATTGTGCTTTTGTCTTAATAATTACATTTACTGACATTTGAAACCTTTTTGTACCTGCGCCATAAGCAAAACGACAATACAAAAGAGCTGAGCAAACAATGTTGTACGTGAATCACATTAAATTATTTATCAAATGTAATTTGTTGTATATATCAGAAAAGGAAAATGATAACTAAATTCTTTTCATCTCTGTAAATTATCCTAAAACGTTACCACTTTAACATGTAATAACTTTAACATGAGTAAACATTATTAGCATAAATTATATAAACTAGTGTTTAAACGTAGGCTACTTTTAAAATTTTAATGTCAAGAACCTTTGATAGACTTATTCTACTATGAAATACATAAAAACATAATTACATATAAAAAAAAAAATCAACAAAAAACAAACAAACAAAAAAAACCTGTTAGCATTAAGCTTTATATTATAGCTGTAGTTAGAATCAACAATCTCGCGAGCACTGCTGGATTTGCGCATGTAAAGATTATGCAGCCTGTAAACTCCCAGCAGACGCTCAGGGAACACATCCTTTTCCTTTAGAGCATCGGATTCATTCTGACTCGTGTTATTGACACTTGACGACTGTCGTTGAGTTAACCGTGATAAATTCGCTATGGATTCAGTCTTTTTTTCCCTTTTGCAAAATACGTACGTGATCTTATATTGCGTGAAACTTCACAACATAAAGAAGGTAAGATAATTTAAGGATTTATACTGCTTTTTTTTAAAGGTTTCTTTCTAAATTCATTGTCTTTCTTTCTTTCTTTCCTCTGATCAATCCAAAGTTGCTTTTTATGCAGTTTATAGTTATCAGCCATAATTTATTTACCGCGTGTTATTAGTGACAATACGCGCAAACGTGCATATGCAAATAATCATATACTATGGATAATTGTAAACATTTATTAGTATAAAATATAAATTAACATGTTCACATATTCATCATACAGTAAAAAATGTCACGCACTAAATCGACAGTGCATGGCATAATTTAACAGTCTTGAATATTTATAATCACTGATGACCATAGCAGGGCATCGAGCTTTTCATAATTTCTGGATTATTTAATGAATTATGAATTCATAATAACTTATTTGTTTTGTTTTCAATACAGTGTATATTTTAACAATTATTATTTTTTATTTTTTATCACTTTACTCTTTTTCAGAATAAGTGACTTAAGTGAACACTTACGCTAAATATGGATATAAGAACTGAAACAAACATATCTGAAGAAGAAATTCAGTCTGCAAACTGTTCTACACCAGCCACTCTCCAAGTTGAGGGTGTCTTACTAGACGGTCTGGATGACAGTACAAAACTGGTGGGTGTTCAAGTGATATTGATTTTGGCTTACAGCACCATCATCGTCTTTGGAGTGACCGGGAACTCCTTGGTCATATATGTAGTGTACAAGTTTAGAAATTTGCACACGGTTACTAACTATTTCATAGTCAACCTGGCTGTAGCAGATTTGTTGGTCAACACATTGTGTTTGCCTTTTACTTTAATGTACACACTCTATGGAGAGTGGAAATTCGGACAGGTGATGTGTTACCTGTTACCATACGCACAAGGCTTAGCGGTCCACGTTTCGACGATCACACTAAATGTTATAGCTCTGGACAGATACCGCAGCATTGTCTACCACATGGAAACCAAGATGTCAAAAGACATGTGCATAGTCGTCATCGTGATCACATGGGTGGCAAGTGCAATCCTTGCCAGTCCTCTAGCTATCTTTCGTGAATACGTGACTTTTGACTTGACACCTGACCAGACGATTCAAGGTTGTGCCGAGAAGTGGCCTGGAAGCAGTGCGGATGGCACTATATACAGCATTGCCATGTTTTTTCTACAGTACGGCCTGCCATTGTCAATCATTTCATTTGCATACACTCGGATCTGGAACAAACTAAGAAATCACGTCAGTCCTGGCGGTGGCCGTAGCGACCGTCATCAACGGCGACAGAAAACGACAAAAATGCTGGTTGCTGTAGTTGTGGTCTTCACAGTTAGCTGGCTACCCTTCCACGCTTTTCAGCTTGCTGTGGATATCGATAGTAGTATATTGGAAATGAAAGACTTTAAATTGCTTTATACGGCTTTCCATATTGTGGCCATGTGCTCTACGTTTGCCAACCCTATCCTCTATGGCTGGATGAACAGGAACTATAGAAGATCTTTTATGGCTGTGTTCAAGTGTGGACGGTTAAACAATGGGATGAGAAGGGTTTGTAGCAGTGAGACAGTAAAGGAGAAATGTACACGCAATAAGCAAAGTACAATCAGTGTGGCCTTTACACAAGAAAACACGCTGCTGTGAAAAGGTGTTTGCTTTTGACAAAATGTGAACAAAACACCAAAAAGTCTACTGTAAAGAAGGATTGTATGTAAAGCTAAAAACCAAACCCTCATATTGTCTGATATTTGTGGTGATTTTGTGACTAAACACTTAATTAGTTTGGAATATTGTATTTTTTTTGTTATAATGTAATATGTGTTTGGTAACTTGATCTGTAAAAGAGTCAGTGAGGGATCTTGTGTTGAATATATTAGTGCTTGTGTCCTGTGAAAGTAAATGTTATTTTATGGAAAATGGTTGAATAAAAAAGGATATAAATCACTCATCTTGAATGTGACTCAAAAAATTAGTATTACTTGGAATAAAGAGTAAATTTTCATTTAATTTAATGTACAAAAATAACAAAAAAATAAATAAATAAATAAAACTACAAAACAAATAATACAGTATATAGACATATAAAAAGCAAATACAAAAAATACAAAAATAAAAACCAATTCTAAACATGAAAAAAAACTTATATTAATTATACTAAAATTACAATGGATTAAACAGAGCATTAAAACTGGTGCCTTTTTCTTTGCTTGCTTTTTCAAAGGCATTGTAGTCAAAGTATTTGCTAAAACCCACTTGAATTTAATATATTGGTGCCTTTAAAGCAGGTCTGAAACAAGTTTAGCAAAAGTATAAAAGGTTTACATAAAAATGCTGTGCGTGAATCATCAATTTTATTGGGCGGCGAGACAGCAAGCCAGCTGCTTTCTGCTTCAGACACCCCATTTCTCACAGTAAATGGGTTACTTGGCCTCTAATACTTCACATTGTTCACAATAAGAGCTCTCACAAGCTACACAAAATATGGAACCATTTTGATTCCAAAGGTGAAGAATATTCTTTCTAAAACTGAATAATAAACAGCAACAAGTCTATCTGGTGGGCAATTATCTCAACTTGTTTGTTTTGGATATTCTTTTCATATTACTGATCATATAATGGCAATCTCTTTTTTAGAATTATAAGATGACCAAATGATTGGATTATGAATCAACCTTTTGTTGTAATATAGAGGGATTTTACATTTTACATTTGCCCATCAGACAAGCCTATAGACTACAAAACAATCAAGAAATATGGTTTACAAATGTAATTTATTCCATCAAGATCCACATCCTAATTCTAACAGCCACTGGCCCATGAAGGATCAATCTACTGACAGGAGAAGACCAATCAATAATTACTGAGCACAAGGGGACAACATAAAAATAGAATAAGAGGGTCTTGGAGTATTGATTCTGTCAATTACTGTCCTGTCTGTCTTTAAGTATCCCAAAAGCTGCTACTATTATATCTACAATTCAATATTGAATTCTTGTCTATGAACAAAATGATTTATCTATAGACATCTTGCTGCATTAGGGATTTTATTTCTAGCAGATGGCTTTCAGCCTTAAAGCTTCAGGATGTGCATTACCAATGGTGCCGTCTCAGTCATTCCTTGCTAATTTATATAGTGTAATATAAAGAAAAAAAATAAAAAGAAAAAAACTACAGCTTTAATAATAAGCCTATTAACAATGGGTTTTTAAAATAAGAATATAAGAATAGCATCACAATAATCCACAAGTAATCACTCTATACACTCTCAGGGTCCATAAAGGTACGTATTAGTACTTGGTGTACATATCTGAACCTAATCGGTACAAAAGTGTACCTTTTTAAAAGGTATTACCCCAGTGACAGCTTTTGTACCTTTATTTCTGAGTGCATGAAATGAAAAGTTATGTTTGTAATAAACAAATTCATCAATAATAAGATGTTTTAAACTTCAGACCTTTTAACCCATAACTATAATCTAAACCAGGAGAAATATATATATATATATATATATATATATATATATATATAGGGTAGCACCTGTATTCTAAGTGGGATCTGTTCGCCTCTAGGTGGCGATGTAGGTTCTGGTTTATGTTGTGTTGTTTTCTTTTCTCTTGTCTGTGTGCCGGGTGGAGACAAGCGGCAGGTGCGGTGGATTGGTTATAATGAGCTGATAAAAGAATATTTGTCTTCTGATGTGGCATGATTTGTTTGAGCCTGAACCTCTCTCCAGCACCAGACTTGTTTTGTTTTTGTATTTTCGTCATTTTCTTTGGGTTTATTTCGTATAAATTACTTTAAATAAAGTTAATTTGAGTTAATTGATTTTGGTGCGAAGATGCGATATGCCAGACCCAACAATGCAAAAAAACTGAAGGCCACTATCAGAGCAACCTCGGCTCTCATAACAACCGAGCAGTGCCACAGATTGATCGACTCCATGCCACGCCGCATTGCTGTAATTCAGGCAAAAGGACTCCCAGCTAAGTATTGAGTGCTATACATGCTTATACTTTTCATGTTAATACTTTTCAGTTGGCCATGATTTCTAAAAATCCTTTCTTTGTATTGGTCTTAAGTAATATTCTAATTTTCTGAGCTACTGAATTTGGAGGTTTTCATTGGTTGTCAGTTATAATCATCAAAATTAAAAGAAATAAACACTTGAAATATATTGGTCTATGTGGAATAATTGTATACATTATACAAGTTTCATTTCTTGAATGAAATCAGTGAAATAAATCAACTTTTTGAAGATTTTCTAATTATATGACAAGCACCTGTATATATAAACACATATTAAGCACACTTTACAAGTGAAAACAGTCCAAAACAAACCAAAATGGCAGATTTTGAAGTGAGAGAAAAACGGAATGGTCTTCGCTGGAGGAAAACGTTATTATGGACTTTAATTTCAAGCTTTTTTAGCAGCTCTTTCTGACGGCACCCATTCACTGCAGAGGATCCATTAAGCAAGTGATTTAATGCTACATTTTTTCAAGTCTGTTCTAATGAAGAAGCTTGGAAAATTCATCCCGGATGACCTGTAGCTGAGCAAATTTTCATTTTTGCTTGAACTGTATTCCTTTAAGGTTACTATTCCTTGCTGCAGCTGCAAAACTGCAATTTCATTTTCTACAGGGATAAATAAAGGTTATTAAACTACACTATCTACTAGAGCTGAATGTTGATTGGTAGGGCAAAAGGTGCTGGTTTGGTCTCAGATGAACCCATCAGGAGTTGTTGAAACATTATATCACCATTGGTGAAGGGTGTTACCTTTGGAGACACCCTTTAAAGAGGTCACTAAGTATAAGGACACTGCATTAGTTAGAGGGTTAGAGAAGTAATACAAGACATTTATAATGAACAACATATATTTTATAGGTGAAAATATCCCAAGTTTTCCAAACTGGGAATGTTTTTTCAGCAAATAAACAAATCTTAATAAAAGTTACTGAGCACATTTTTACAAAATTAATTTAAAACTTTTATTTTAAACAAAGGATTTGCTCTTTGTTTTAAGACAAATATCTTAAAATTGCTTTTCTAATGTAAAAACATCTTAATAAAAATGTCATGTAGTGTTACTGCATTACCAATGTGGAAATATGGAATTTTAGAAAGCATGGAACTCAGAAACAAATACATTTGATTTAAATGCTCAAACTGAGGAAAAATATGCAATTTTGTGCAGTTGCTGCTGTATTTATATTTGGCCAAAAGGTAAGATGAAATGTTGGAATGTAAACCAATTGCATCTTTATAACAATAAAACAATTTGCTTATATAAAATGCATATAATTATCAGTTATCACTCTATATCTAGGGTATTTGCTTTATCATTAGAACTCTGTCATTTTTATTGTGGGGGCAAAACATAATGCAGTGCAAAACAGTCATATTTGATATGCTTAAAATAATTATTAAAAAAAAAAAGAAAAAAAAAAAGAAAAAGAATACATATATGGATAAAATAAAGATGTATAGACAAACAAATAAAACCTAAGTTACTCCAGTTCATATTGAAATATTACTAATAGTTATTATTACGTTTACTTTATGAGAATTGATAAAAGGGGACATTTTTAGACTTATAGTAAAAGGCCTTCAACTTGCTTTAAAAATATTAAAAACAATTATCAGTCAGATGACAGAAGGCACATAGAATACTGTGTACATGTTTTTCACTAAACTTTTTTTTATCAGGTTGATCATTTAAAGGCCTTAGAAATTTGAATGTCAAACATGATATAGTATAAGCTTTAAAGGGGATGAATTATGGGAGACTGACAAGGAATTTGATTTACTTATGGTATGAGTCTTTTTGAAATGTAGTTATATCCAATGTCAAAGAACAGGTTAAAAATAAAATAATGCTCATTTTCCAAATGGGATAGTTTTATTAGGTGGGCTCCAGGGTGGAGGGGGCTCATCTTGAAGAATAGCCTGTATCCTCTTTTCTTTTCTCTCTCTTTCTTGTTGAAACTCTTTTTTTTTCTGCAATTAAATGACCAGGACAACATCAAGGACTAGGACTATCAACTTCAAGGCAGGTTGTATATTCATAAACTAGAGCAGAAATTTGCTGTGACATACCAGCCATTTCTCATACATCTCCAAGGCCATTTTTTCTTTTTCCTCCTTTTCATATTTCTCCTCCACTTTCTTTATCTTCTCCTTCCTGTGATCTTCCCTAATCTTCTCTTCAATAACATCCTTCTTTTGGTCACTCCTGTAATATGAAATGTAATTAAAGTTAATTAAAGTAATTAAGGAGCACAATTATTAATGCAGTCTGTAACCTGACTGAGGCTTTACAAAGAGAGCGCATTTACATTTTAATCAATGCATAAATGCTTAAATTACTTGAGCATGACAAAAAATGTGCTAATTAACAAAAGAAATAATTAAATTAGTGTTATGTATATAATTAAAAATGTATCTTGCTTACCATTCAGCAAATGCAGAGATGGAATCCTTCTTTCTCTCTTCTTTCTCTTTGACCTGCTGTAATTTCTGTCTTCTCTCAGTCTGCTTCTTTTGCCTTATTCTGTCTTTAAGGATACCATCATGCTCCTCTTTCCACTTCTCAAAAACCTGATTTTCAAAATGTTTAGAGAGTGTGATATATATTGATGTGAGAGATGACACCAAAATTGCATTTACCAGTATACACTGTATCTACTCCCAGTGAAAAATTAATGTACAAAAATGTATTTCAAATACAAATTACAAATACAAGTACTTTTTTACTAAAGGTATGATCATAAGTTTTGGTTTAGATTGATATTTCTTAAATGTAAAAGTACAAATATTTCAGTCTCTCAAAAAATAGTCATGAATCCTGCACGTATGATGGTAAGATAAGAAGTGTGTCACACTACAAGACATTATATCCCACTATTTCAGGACAGATACCGCATCCTCCTAAGCTATACATAACAGAAAAACGAATAATAAGCGTAAAGACTGCACACCTGAAATACCTGCAGACATAAGAAAAAAGACATGATTCTGTATGACTAAAATGCTGAATATTATTACTGTTTTTCTATCAATCTCGGTGAGTATGTCTCTTCCCTCTCTAGTTGTTTGCATGTCATGCCACACGTACAGTTTATCTCTCTCTGTCGGCGATGAGGGTTTCACATGTGATAAATGCAGGGATATAGTTAGGCTGACAGAGAAGATCCTAGAACTAGACACACGCATCCAAACTTTAACTGAGGACAGTCAGAATGTGAGGGCTATAGACACGGCTTTGGATGCAGATAGTTCAGCTCATGTACATTGTTCGGTTCCGGCTTCAGAGTCCATGCAGCAGTGGGTGACAGTGAGTCGGCATAGTCGTGGGTCAAAAAAACACTCTTCCATTCCGATCAGAACATCTAGGAAACCTGATGAAAGAGCTCTAGTAACTTGCAATTTTATTGTACGGAACGTGAAAATAGAGACACCAGCCACCATAGTCCAATGTGTTCTGGGAGCCAGCCGCCTGACATCTTGGCAAATTTGAAAGTGCTGGCTAATGCTAAACGTAGATTCAGTAAGATTGTTATTCAGGTCGGCGCTAATGATGTTCGACTACGCCAGTCGGAGATCACTAAAAATAATGTTAAAGAGGTGTGTGAACTTGCAAGTATGATGTCAGACACTGTAATATGCTCTGGTCCCCTCCCAGCTTACCGAGGTGATGAGATACACAGCAGACTGCTGGGTCTCAATGGCTGATGCCCACAAAAGCATAGGTTTTATAAACAATTGGACAAGTTTTTGGGGCAGACCTGACCTGTTTAAAAGAGATGGTCTTCATCATTCTTGGGGTGGTGCCGCTCTCCTCTCTAGAAATGTGGCACACAGTCTTAGATCTCAAACTTGACTAACTGGCGCCCGGGTCAAGGCTCAGTACTAGGGCTGCTACTTTTTACATGTTACCCTTGGGAGATATTATCAGGAGACAGGGTGTTAGCTTTCACTGTTATGCTGATGATACTTAGCTCTATATTATTTCTTCTCAGCCAGGTGAAACACACTAAACTGAAAAACTAACATAATGCATAGCTGATATAAAAATCAGATGTCAAGTAACTTCTTATTGTTAAATTCTGACAAAACATAGGTATTAATTATCAGACGTAAAAAAAACACAGGTAATAATCTGTCTGATAATCTGAAGACTGTCTAACACTTGATGGCTGCTCTGTCAGTTCTTCTTCATCAGTTAGGAACCTAGGTGTGCTGTTTGATAG
>JAUYWG010000031.1:2630906-2678177 GCA_034779775.1 Enteromius afrohamiltoni
CTATATTTAATGTATTTTCTTTTTCTTTTAGTTCGAAAAATTACGGAATGCATTGATCAGAGTTATGAAACAGCAGATAGACATGACTTGGTAAGAGGTTATTTTTTTATTATTGCGTCTTACATGTGTGAGAATTTATAATGTTTGGACAAGCTGTCGATCATTTACAATTTCCATAAAGAATTATTGTGATCATTCTCTGGATATGTAATAGTTGTACTGCATCAGTATTTTTATTTATTTATTTTCAAGTTAAATAGCCTATAATGTTGTCAATGTGAATTATCATATAGGTTATATTAGATTATATTAATATTGTATATAATGAAATGCAGCCCATGTATTTGTTTCCTAGTTCAACCTCACATTCTAAATGTTGTTCTCATTATTCCATTTTACATATTAATTTATTGACTACAATTTAATATATGTGTCCAAAGCCCTGTAGCATGCAGTTCTGATGTATCTCAGACAATGGACAATGTTGAACAATTATCAGATGTCATGAGAAAATTCTCCCTTAAAACAGGTAAACAGAGGTGTTACAAATTTTGTATTTATATAACCTTAACATTGATTAATTTTTTTAATAAATTTTGCTCATTAAATTCCAGATATCCCCATGGAAACGCTAAAGATTTCAGTGGGTCTGGAGGTGTTTCGGGACTGCTATGAGGAGGACGGTCATATTCTCCATGTAGTGGGGGGAGCTCTCCATGATTTTCTCAACAGCTTCAACGTTCTCTTAAAGCAGAGCACACCACCCACCCCAGAGGTTCAGCGTTACATCCACCAAGCCTCCATTCTCTGCCTGGACAAAGATCCAGGACTCCTTACTGTCTATTTCTTTAATCCCCTCCCCACCACTGAGCTCTTCTTCTCGGGCATCATCCAGGCAGCGGCTTGTTTGCTCTACTGCACACGGGTGGAAGTCAGAATGGATGTTGGGGGTAAAGACAGTGGTGCTCTACAGGCCAACCATCAGCCTCATCTGCTGTACTCAGTAGTAGTGAGAGATGGCAGAAGCCTCACACCAAGCCCCATGAGGACACACTCATCTGGAGACATTCCCCTCTCACTGCTCTACTCTACTTTTCCCTTCCACATTCTCTTAGATCAGGAAATGAGCCTGATGCAGATTGGAGATGGTTTGAGGAGGAGGCTCGGGCGATGCAGAGATGGGCAAAGGAGAACTGTTTTCAACGAGCACTTTGCTATTGTTTCACCTGAGATACGAGCCAGCTTCCAGGATATTTTAACTATGCTAAACACCCAGTTTGTGCTACGGGTGAAACAGCATGGAGCCAGCACCGCTGACAGCCCTGGAAAGGTACAGTTTCATTTCTCCTTCTGCAATAAGGTGCCCTTGTGTCCTACGTATTGAAATGCTGATGCTAACAATGGGCCGCCTGTTACGTGTGAAACTGCTAACCTGGGAAATTTTAACACATCAAGCTTATTGCTTAGCTAACACAAGTCAAACAGAGTGAGGAAAAAAACACTTAAGTTTGCAGCTTTGAACATGCTTGTGTGCTGGTTTGCATTTGAAATGTGAACTTCTGAAGGTCTACGTGTTATTTTATCACACCGACATCAAAGAGAAAGAGGAATCAAAGATTGCCTTGGGTTTCATGTTGATTAGACAATTAAAAAGCACAACATGATTCAACTAATCAGTGCAAAGTAATTAGCAGGATTTTTCCTCATAGGTTTATCTTCGTGCAGATTTGAGATTTTTTTTAATGGCAAGTCTTGGTTTCTTGGGTTGCAGATGATCAGTATAATAAGGGCAATGCAATAACGTCCTGTACCACGCAGATGATGAAATGAACATGGTTGAAAATGTCAAGACGTGGAAGGCCCCTCAAAGCCTCTATCAATGAGATCTACCCTTATGCTCACAAAAAAAGGAATAGCATAGCGACCTCATACAGTTAGAATTTAGTCAGGAAACGTACAGAACACACACTTTACATTTCAATGATACAGAGGCATTATTATGAGTTTGTGCATTTTATGGTTCATGTAATGTTTAGTCTTATGTTCCTTTATTAGTGTTAAAGTGTACTTTGAACAATGTTTCTATAGACAAAGGCACAAAAGCTGTTAGTTTGTTACAGTCATATTTTTTACCCCTTGATAAGCTTTTGGAAAATCTGGTTGAAATAACCCTAGTGAAAATAAATATAAAATCTAAATTGGAACAACTGATTTTGTGCTTGATGCACATTAATTGGAAGTAGTGCTGAAGTATAAGTATATTTGATTGTGTTGAAGTGGAACTTTTGCAAGTATACTTTAGGTACACTTTAAATTTCTTGCAAAAGAAAAGACCTATATTATTTAAAGATCATACAATCCTCATCAATAGTAACAAAGATATTAGACATTTAAAGATAAAGATTTTAAGTTTAATATTAAGAAATGTGTATTGTGTAGTAGTACTCCAAATAAAATGTAATTATATTTTTTATATCAGTAGGTCTCGACTGAAATTTCAGTAAATATCTTAAAAGACTTGAACAAAACTTAGTATGAAATAAATGTATTTTAAACATATTACTTTGGAAGGCACGTGAACATAATTTCAGCAAATAAATTATTTCCAATTATTCTCAAAAAAACAACAACATCTATGAACTCAAGCATGTGGTAGGGTTAGGACAACTTGACATATTCTGGAGCATGCTTCAAAAAGAGCAAGCTATAAGTGCATTTTGAATACCTTTGAGCAAGATGAATGGTACAATTAAATGTTGGCAAATTGGTGGCAAATTTGTATGAATATGTAAGGTCATTTTAATTTTTTTATTTATTAATTATTTTAAAAAAAGTCCACTTGTAACCCCAAAACCTAAATCAAACCCTCAATGTGGCAAAAGCAAACATGTGAAAAAGTTTCAAGACTTATTATATGTTATGTTATATTACTAAATCTATTAATGTAACATATATTATAATATACACATGTATATTATTATTATTATTATTATTATTATTATTATTATTTTCACATTGGTCTCATTTATAACAAAATACTCCAAAACTAAACTGAATTAATTCCTATTCTTCCAATCCTCTCACTGTAGCATATGGACCTGAAGGGGCAGATGATCTTCATGTCTGAAATGAGCGCTCTCCTCTTCCTCGGCTCTCCGTGTGTAGATAAACTGGAGGAGTTGACAGGCCGGGGCCTCTACCTCTCTGATATCCCCATCCACAATGCGCTAAGAGATGTTGTTTTGGTCGGGGAGCAGACCAAGGCCCAGGATGGACTTAAAAAACGTCTAGGTAAAGCCAAAGCTGCGCTGGAACAGGCACACCAAGCCTTGGAAGAAGAGAAGAGGCGAACGGTAGAGCTGCTCTTCACAATATTCCCAGGGAACGTCGCTCAGCGTTTGTGGCAGGGACTTCCTGTGCAGGCAAAAAAGTTTGATCATGTCACTGTGCTGTTCTCAGACATCGTGGGCTTCACTGCGATCTGCTCACGATGTACGCCCATGCAGGTGGTGAACATGCTCAGTGAGCTCTACACTAGGTTTGATCACCACTGCGGTGAGCTGGATGTGTATAAGGTAGGTGAAATTGCTGCATAGCTTCAAACAAATAAAACTAGGTAAACCATTTTACTGCTTCTCATGACCGATAAGTGCTACACTCCTCATGAATTAATAGAGGTGTTTTGGTAGTGTGCACTCCACTGTCTTCCTTTTTTGGTATTTTAGCTTCAAACTAAGAAAAAATAAAAGTGAATGACGGATTGCGAAAATATTCTGCTTTAACTTTATCTTGAGGCCCTTGGGATGTTTGAACAATCATTCACACGAAATCTTTAAACCAAACAATAATTAATTTTACAATTTTTGACCCGCTGGCTCATAAACCGCTGGGAGGTTTGCTAATGTAATCTGAAACAGAATTTCCCATACACATGCAGCAGAGATTGATTTCATGTAAAAGACAGTGGAGGTAAAGTTTAGCTTAGTGTCTGGCTTTGCTTACATTCTTACAGACAGCTATATCCTAAAATAGATTCCCCTCTTGTCTTCTCCCAACATATCTCAGCTGGTTCAAGATGTGTGTCTCAAACATCTCCAAACTGGATGTGCAATAACAGGGCAAGCTGTCAAGATGTACTATTTTGTTAACGTAAAGTTAGTTTGTTTATAGCTGGTTTCAAAATAGCTAACTTTCAACACTGAATCCTCTACGTTCATGTTGTAAGAAGTAAATAATTTTTTTGTGGAATTATATAAATCGTTAACGTAGGGAGCTTTTAGTATTATACAAAAACAATATAATTAAATAAAATATAGTATATTATTATTACATATTCTGAATGATTTAATTAAAACTGCTCTGTGTGTGTGTTTATGGTGTGTGTACATATTGTATGGATGGATGAATCCAGAACACAAATTATAAGTATGGGACAACATACTTGGCAACACATTACGTTTTCATTTGAAGTATTAATTGTATATGTGCAAATGCAGAGCTATTTTATTGATTGGTTTTAGCCAACACATGGATGTCACACGAGAGCAAAATCAGAATATTACGGCATGAACCTTGAATATACCCAGAGGTGTGTTATGAAATATTTAGCACTCTGCTCTCGTAACCTTTCATATGTCCTCATTTGTGCATTCAAGGTGGAAACCATTGGCGATGCGTACTGTGTAGCTGGAGGCTTGCACAAAGAGAGTCCGACCCATGCTGTCCAGATTGCTCTCATGGCTCTAAAGATGATGGAATTGTCTGATGAGGTCACGACTCCCATGGGGGAGGTTATCAAGGTCATTGTTTCATTAGGTTTTTCTACGTTTTATGTAGTTTATGGGGTAAATATGAAAGAGTCATGCATGGAATTTTCAACTTTTTTTGTTTGATTTTCTAGACTCTTTGCTGGAGTTGAAACTAAACAATGCAAAATAATGTTGGTGTTGGTGACTAGTAAAATAAGAAAATCACAATAAAACAAATGCGTGACTCATTAAAATGCTTATATATTTTTGTGCAAACAAACTCCCACTACAAAAGGTGAATAATTTTTAAAGGGTCACTAATATATTCTATTTTAGACTCCTATTTTATCAGTTTTTTCTTAATAGTGCAATTGTGAAGCGGAATTAGATATCAGATGTAGAATTAGATCATGAATACTACAGATTAATAGATACAAAACTATGATAATTGTATATAACAAACATTTGTTTTGGAGAAAGCTATTAATGTTTGTTTAAAGATTCGGTTTCTGAATTACCTTTGTTTAAATAAAAACATTTTGGATGACATTACAGGGGACTAAAGAAGGGACTAAAATTTGGATCACACTTACTTATCACATATTAGGTGGTCTTAACTACTATGTACTTACATAAAAAAATAAGTACAATTTATTTATTGTGTTTAACTTGTATTGTAAAACACTTTTGATGTGGGATACGGGTAAGGTTAAGGACAGATTTGGTGGTATGGGTAGGTAAAAGGATTTGTTGAGATGTACAGTAAGGGATGGGTCAACAGCAATTATAAATGTAATTACACAAATGAATAACAATGTAATTACATATAGGTTTTTTTTTTCATGTACAGTGTGTGCACTCTACCAAATGATTAATTTAAATATAAGTACATAGTTTGGGCAGCAAAATTTGCAAATAAAGAATATAAAAAGAATATTTAAGAAGAGAGATGTGAAGAAATATGTTTGTTTTTATTCTCAGATGCGTATCGGGATCCACTCTGGCTCGGTTTTGGCTGGTGTAGTCGGTGTTAAAATGCCCCGCTACTGCCTTTTTGGCAACAACGTCACATTAGCCAACAAGTTTGAGTCCTGTAGCCTGCCAAGAAAGATTAACGTCAGTCCCACAACGTACAGGTATAAACAGAGACTTGTTTGTTTGTTCTGTATTCAGAGCTTATTGACAAGCGTGTTTGACTAAAGGTCAATATGTATTTTATACATTATCGAGAGCAACAGTGAGTAAGTTACTGTACAATAAGGTTTCAGCAAAACAACTGCATTTATTTTAAATGAACAAAAAACAGGAACAGTCCACCATCTGTGTTTTTTAGAGTTTAAGAAAGAATACCACACAAAGATCATTTCTGGATTAGCCAAAACACGTATTTTATATTCCACTCTGTTAGAGGTGATTTATGGCTAGCAGTTTTACTGTGTACCTGCATGTGGGTTTTAGGACAATTTGTTACTTCTCTCTCATTTCAGATTGTTAAAAGATTGTCCAGATTTCACTCTCATCCCCCGGACAAGAGAGGATCTTCCAACCAACTTCCCTGCCGACATCCCTGGAGTTTGTTACTTCCTCCAGGCTCACGATCAAATGACAAGTGCTGCTTCCACTGGCTGTGCGGCAGACGAAACTCAACCCAGTGGATCAAATCTTTAAGACACAAATGCTGGAAACAGTGGGTTAATACTGCCTGTCACTCTGTGTATCATTTTAGTTGAGCCAGAGGTAGTTTATCATCCAACTGTTGAATGTTGCCAAAAAAGCTATCAAATAACACTCATTAGAAGGGTTTCACTGTGCACAGTTTTTGTTCACAGTAGTGTTGGTTTGAAGCCTCAGATTTGGGTTTGGCAGAACATGGTTTTAATACAGTATTTAGTTTATTTTGACTTCCTGACTGTATACCAAAAATCTAAAAAGCAGAGAATGTCATCCACATTTGTATTTATAAAGACTATTTCTTTAAATGCTACAGAACCAACAGAGTGAGTCATTTATTGTGTATGGGGCAATTAGTATCAATTAAATAGTCTGAATAGAGCACATTTCATTGTAGTGTAACACACAGTAAAGGGGAAAAAAGTACACAGTAAAGATTCACATCAGCAGAGCCCGACCGCACTCATCCTTAAAGTAAACATTGTGACATTTTTGTATTGTAATAGATCTGTAATAAACATGCTTTACTCAAGGTTTGGTTTGTTTGATGTCTGTTTCAATGTGACATTTTCATGAAAAGAGTGAAAGCTTGACCACAAAAGAAAACACTGTTGGATTATTCCAAATTCTGTTGTCTCCAAAGCTTTTGTTCTTCACATAACACAAGTTCTAATGAATCTACTAAGATTAACATGATTCATAAAAAGTAATGTATCAGAAGCTATAAAAACCTGTTTTTGCCTAAAATATCACACTGTGGCGAATTTCAGTCGGCCTCATGTCTACATGTATAACTACATAAGAGTATTATTAAATATAAAATATATATATAAAAAAAATTTAAATATAAAAAATAGTATTTCTTGCTATCAGAGATAGGTTTTATTAATTTTTCAGAATATAGAACCTAAATATGACATTCAGGTTAAACTAATTTCATTTACTAGCATAACAAATTAGAGAAATGCATAAATTAAATAAATATTAGCCTATATCTTGATATCAATTTGACTATGATCAAAGTGTAAGCTTCATGAAAATGTAAACATCTTTATACTAATAATCAATAAGGTATGAAATTGCACATTAGTTTACTTAATTTAAAACATTTTTCATTAATTACTCTGATTACAATATTAAGATATTTCTAAACAACTCCAACGATAACATCTGACAGCATTCCCCTTGCTAAGGCTTGGTCGATGAATATTAATAAGGTCATGTCGGCGTTGCTTGGTAACCCCTCCCAAGGCTTACAAAACGTAACCTAATTAATATTCATAACTCAGGCCTTCAACCATAGTAGGCATCATGTTAATTCGTCAGTTGATTAGCGCCCACCTACTAGCGTCTACCTCGCGGCCAATCAGGTAGGTATTTTGGACGAACGTCATGCTGCGTAATGAATATTCATGAGCCAATCCTTCAACGTAGTATAATTCCTGAATCCGGGATCCAGTGAAACGCAAATAGCGAGAACCAGCTGTGTGTAGTACTTTTTGCATCCTCACGCTCTCGTTGGCTGCATCCTCTGTCAATAACTATGAGCTCGTTTCAGGAATGGTGCTTTCAGTCGTAACAGCTGTACGGTTTGTCAGTGCTGGTGTTTAGTGATTTAAGCTATCACAAACAGAAGACTGGCGAATTAATCCAAACATGGTATGTAGCAATAATATGAATGCGATTTTACACTTCTTACATTCGTTATGTAGTCCTTATTCACGTAAATATTTGCTTTGCGGCTTACGGTAGCATCGGCGAAATAAAAGCGATGGAAATAGGGCATTATTCAAATATGTATTTCTGTATAGGTTAAACATATCTGTATTGCTTCACTGTGTGATAAAATACACAAATGTTCATTACAGCTCATATCTTGATTTCTGCACAAAAAGCACTACAACATGTTTTTATAGATGACACACTGAATATGTAAACAATACGAAAATGCAAATAATCCATTATACCGCATGCAGTGTATATACAAACATGAATTTATGTTTATGAATTTATGAATTTTGCAACTGTGTATTTCACATTTTTTTGGCAGTACGGTTTTGTGAACCATGCTCTGGAACTTCTGGTGCTGAGAAATTATGGTCCAGATGTGTGGGAGGACATCAAGTGAGTTCATATGGACTTCTCTGTTACATCATGGACACGCTTTTATTGTCGTATTCTTCTTCTTTTTATTTTTATTTTGTTCATTTATTTTTAAATTTGCTTGCAGGGTATACTCTGCAAAATATGTATCTGTACATATATAATAGATGTTCTCAGATATAAATTCAGATAACTTAAGGAGAGGAGTGTGTGTGGCTGTACATGTGTTATTGTCAATGGCACTTACAAAACTATGGTAAATGCTTTTTCATTCTTAACACCTTTTCTCAGTGCCTAAAAATACAATTCATGATATTTATAGCTCAGTATATTGTGATCGGACAGTCTTTACTACCATATGCTCTTTTTCATGAATTCAGAGCATGAGAAATCACGTATAACATGTCATGGGGTGAAGTCACATGTGTACAAAGTTTTCCTCTTGCACAAACAGTTCAGCTTTATTTTACTTCCTCCGTCTCTTTGACTTGACTTTTAAGAGCAGTCTTTTCAAGTCACAGCTGTGCTTAATGTAAACAATGTTTTAGAGCCTGTGTAGGCTCAAGTTGTGTGCTTGATTTTCTGGCAACATTGAAGTAGTTGGACTCAGTTATTGCAGCATTTTTTTCTGCAAGCTTCAGTTTTATCACAAGGTTAGCAACATCTTACAGTGCACTGTACAAGACATGATTAATGATGTTTCTATTTCTATTTTTAGGTTGTGTTTTACAAGTGTTTTCCCTTGATGATACTATTGTGACTTTTTGGCTGCACTTCTCTTTGGTCATCATTCTTCTTTTTTTTAGCTCAAAGTTTAGTCATATGTCCATGCAAATCACATTTTGACTCTAAAAATCTTCATGCTTTATTAAATATTATTTTTCTTTTTTTTATCAAAATTTAAATATATGTGATTACCTTAATGTTAATGACGTAATAGTAATTACTAGATGTTTGAAATATTTCTTATGCTGTTTTTCTTTTAGGAGAGAGGCTCAGGTTGATGTAGAAGGACAGTTTCTGGTCAGAATTATCTATGAAGATGCCAAGACATATGACCTTGTGTCTGCTGCAAGCAAAGTACTAAGTAAGGTTGTTTTTGTTATTGTTGAATTTTGGGAAGCTGAAGGTAACCAATACATTGGTAAATTTTTATAAATGTTCTATTATTTCACAGGTTGAAGTGAAAGAACAACTTGATATTAACTTTAATTTAAACAATGAAAAGTAACAAAATTACTTTGTTTAAATGTAAAAATCTTCTTGATTTGCCTGATTTAAGTATGGTTTCTTCTTCTATAGAAATGGATGCTGGAGGCATCTTGCAAATGTTCGGAAAAATGTTTTTTGAGTTCTGTCAGGAATCCGGCTATGACACTATCCTTCGAGTGTTGGGCTCTAATGTCCGTGAATTTTTACAAGTAAGAAGCTACAGTTTTTATCACCCAAAAATCAGCAGCAGCAATGTTGAGAAAGTGACGCAAGTAACACGGTCTGTTCTCTGTTTCACACACTGCATGCACTGTACTTTTAGTGAGGGGGATTTTTAAAATTGTTTAAAATAATAGAGTATTGCATAATAATAGTCTTGTTAGAGTACACAACGAAAATGACATGATTTGTGTTAGTGCAGATTTTTGACAATAGTATCATCCGCTATATTTTATTCAATTAATTAATCCTTAATGTCCTTCTGTTACAGATAATGATTTTTAAATAATGTCTTTTTTTTTTTTACCTTATTTTGTTAAGAAATTCACACGGTGCGCATAATTCATACAGCTGTGTTCATAATACTAAATTTTGAACTAACTTTGAACGCTACTAAAAAAACTAGATACTAGATAACCTTTCATTTACCTAACAATTTTAACCTAACATTTCACCCTTTTTCATTGCACTCACTTTGAGCAAAGCAACTGCTCACAGCTGAGCAAAAATCTGCTCTTTACATCAGCGCATTAATATCAGTTTGCTCTCTCTTTCAGAATCTGGACGCATTGCATGACCATCTGGGCACCATCTACCCCGGGATGCGCGCACCCTCCTTCCGCTGCACGGATGCAGAGAAAGGGAACAACCTCATTTTACACTATTACTCAGAGAGAGAAGGTCTTCAGGACATCGTCATAGGGATCATCAAGACAGTTGCACAGCAGATTCATGGAACTGAGATTGAGATGAAGGTGCAGTGATTGTGCATTGATACATTTTAAAATATATTACTAGAAAACTTAATAGAAAACCATGTGTTTAAATTTTAATAATATAATTGTAAAAGATTATTGTTTAATGAATGCAGCTTTGGTGAATAGAATAAATGTATTTTAGAAACATAAAAAAAACATGTATATATATATATATATTATATATATATATATAAAATGGTATTTTTAAACAAACAATAATGTAAGTGCTACATACTGCAATCATCCAAACATGACTGGAGGTAGACCAGAGGTAGATTTACTCTCTTTCTCACTGAGAGAGGCTCATCGATTAACAACATTATGATGAAATCCCTGCGGTTTATCCTTTGTCACCGCACTTCAGTCTCTGCCTTATTTTCCAAATAAATCCCCCTCACCCAATAAGAGCTAATCATCCCCCAGACAGCAGACTGCTCTTTCCGTCTCTCTCTCTCTCTCCATCTGGGCTTAGTGTGAAATGAGGGAGTCCAATCGACAGACCCTCGAAATGCAACACCTGACTTGTTGAAAAAAATGTTAGCCATCGTCGTCATGGTGACGGCAGGGCAAAGAGACAGTGACTTGACGTCAGTAAAATGGGCTCAACTTCAAGCTGAGAGAGAAAAAACAACAGCCTCTCTGCATTCAGACCAGGCTGATATGATGGTTACAATAAAACAGCTTTTAGGGCCATTTTCAGTGATACTGCTGAACACAAAACTAAGAGATCACTGCAACCACTGCATAAAAAAATTCCAGAAGTTAATCTTGTATTTGACTCGTACTTAAATAAACTAAACATTCCCCTTTATTAGACACTCAGACACACTTGCAGCTCTAACATTTTGCTTAGTCTACATGCTATACAACAACTAAGGAATGAAATCACTGAACCTGGACTCTTAGCACGTAGCAGAAGATTTTGTTTGAAATCACAAGACTCAGCATTGTATTTGTGCATATTTATGTTCTTTAAAGGAATATTTTGGGTTCAATGCAAGTTGTGTCAGTAAACAGCAAACAAAAAAACTCATCCATCATATTTATGTATTATACTGAAGGTATTTATAGCTACTTTTGCAGGATTTAACATGAAAAATAATTGAATTTTTAGCTTATATAAGTTTGTAAACGCAATTTTTTCTGTTAAAACTTATTTGAACTTTTAAAATCATTTAGTAATTTTAAACAAAGTTGAATTTGTTTTTGACCACACTAAAACCATGTTAAAACACACATTGTTAGTATCTTGTGGCCACACTTTTAAAATGGCAACATACATTTTATTTTTATTCTATTCTATTTTCTTTAATTTAATTTTATTTTATTTGCTGTAAAAAAATGAATATTTTGGTTTAGTTTTTATTTTTACTAGTGGTAGGCCGTTACCACTAGTGCTGCGTGCTGCGTTGACCTATGACTCTTAAAGCGGAATAAAAAATTATTGTGAAAATTATTCACAAAGTTGGGTTGGGATCTGGGTCTATACAGTACTACACAAGCTATGATGACTTTCACCTTGATATTTTAGCGTGGATGTATACCTATTGCACTATAGCCCTATTCGGACGGGACTAGTTTTCTAAACTAATGTACGTGTGTGCTTCGATTCTTATCACCTGTCGTCCGTGATTGTCATGTACAATTTTGGACAGGACTAACACCTCCATGTTTATTACAGAGGTGAAAGGGTCTGTTTTGTACATCTGGGTACATCTGGGTGTCACGGACATCACACGATCTGTTTGCGTCCATTGCTATAGTCATTCAGATTTATTTCAATTAGTAATAATTAAAACATTTGTACTTGATAATTAAAACATATGTAACCGAGTGCAGAAATGAACATGAACTTGTAATCTAGTAATTTGTATTTATTTATTTTATATATCAAAATATATTAAACATGCATGTGGTAAGAGCATCTATGGCATAGTACATTGGCTAAAACACACAAGGAAATGCGTTGTGAAAAATAATATCACAGAAAACGCATTCGGAATTATCACAGAGGTTGTGAGAGAAAAACAGAGATATGGCAGATTCGGATGGGATTAAAATCACCAACTACGTCTGTGAAACAAAACATTCTCTAACGCCCCCTGTAAAACTAGTCTTGCCGAAAATATAGCTTTAGTTTTAGTCATTATTTAGGTAGCACACATATTCTGAATGCCTGTGGCAGAATTTAAATGAGCCATTTTAAACTAGATTAATTTCAAAATTAATTTTGAAATTATTAATTTCAAATATAATTATTAATTCTATTAATTTCAAAATTAATCTAGATTAAAACAATTAATTTATGCCCACCCCAAATTTGTACTGAATTTTTAATAAGTTTGTTTAAAATGAAAGCGGTACAGAACATACAGCACATATTTAGATAGATAAATAAATACATAAAATAAACCTGCATAAAATAATAATTAACTTAAACCATACCTGTAAAGGTTTTTATTAGCTTTTAGTTTATTGTGTTTATTTAGTATTTTTGTACTTCAACTTAAATGAAAGAGAAATGTTGCTTGACAATAAACTTACTTCTGTCTGTCTCTTACTTCCACCTTTTCTTCTAGTCATTTCTTTCTGTTTCCTTCACGCTGTGGGTGTCCACATTTAATGTTTGGAAATGCAATCCCCAAGACCCACGAGACTCTAAATCTGTTATTTGTGGGGGTGTACCAGGTCATTCAGCCGAAGAGTGAAGAATGTGATCACATTAAGTTCTTGATTGAGGAAAAGGACTCAGAGGAGGAGGCGTTTTATGAAGACCTGGATGGTTTCGAGGAGAATGGAACTCAAGAGACACGGATCAGTCCGTATACCTTCTGCAAGGCTTTCCCTTTCCACCTGATGTTTGATAAGGACCTCATGCTCACACAGTGTGGCAATGCCATCTTTAGAGTTCTGCCACAGGTTAGTCTGCTCAAAAATGTATTTTAGAAGTGTAAAAGTAGGAGATTTAGAAAGTATATTTAAAGCATCATGGAGAAAAATGTCAAGTTATTTGTGTCATCTTCCAGCTGCAGCCTGGCATCTGTAACCTGTCCTCGGTGTTCTCTCTGGTGCGGCCACACATAGACTTCAGTTTCCATGGCATCCTGTCTCACATCAACACTGTCTTTGTGTTGCGGAGTAAGGTCTGTCTGCCCAAAACCCATTACATACTGTCTGATATACAACTGCCAACACTCATTAGCTAAATGTTGTTAATAGATTCTAAAACAAATTATGATTGCTAGTTCTACAGTACATGTCACACACTCATATACACATACAAGGCTAACCACCATGTATGTTATAAATGGAATCTAAATGACACAAGGTTTGTTTATATATGTAGGAGGGCCTACTGAATGTAGAGACTGCGGAGAATGAAGATGAACTCACAGGAACAGAGATTAGCTGTCTGAGACTGAAGGGCCAGATGATCTCACTTCCTGAGACTGAGAACATTCTTTTTCTGTGCTCACCAAGGTTAGATGGATGATGCTGTCAAATAATACCAATAAAACAAATTTGGTAATTTTGGTTAATAATTGTCTCAGTTTAAAATCATTCTACTGCTCTTCACATGCATTTGAGGAGAAGATCGACTACATATTGCAAGTGGTAACATATAATTGTTACCATAATTATTGTTTTTACTTGCTCTAACCCTTATTTTTGTAACTTAATGTAGTCAAGTGGATTTAGTCATATTTATTTTTATTTAAAATATTTAAAAAATGTCAATGCTTGACATCAGTAAAAATTCATAAAATAGATTAAGTTAGATTTTGATTTATGTGAACATGGTTAACCTAAAATGTGCTTCATGTGGTTACATGTGGTTTAATTAATATTTTAAGTACAATTAGTATTTAATTTGACAGAATCAACCTGACTATGTTATCTCACACCAACAAAAGTGATTTTAAAGCGGTTAATCAGGTAAAAATAGCTCCTTCGTCTAATATCACGTGTTCCCTTTTAAAGTGAATTTAGACAGGCAACCTTTAATCATACTTTATGAATTTATACCTTTAATGCAGCTTTTATGAAGGAAATATCCTGGCAAATAGCATAAAGTGTAATGTAAACATCAGTACTACTTGCTACTTACAAAATAGTACAGTAATTTTTGTTCATTACCTCCTATATTAAACGCAATGCTCAGTAATGTACAGCAGGCATTGAGCCAGTGTCTAATAAATATTTACATTCCAGTTATTCTGTAGGCCTCCTCTAAGCCGAATCCTACTAAGAAGTGGATTTTTTTTACTTCAATCACTTTGTGTGTTAATACCTTATCTCTCTCTAGTGCCTGGTCTGAGATGATGTCCTCTTACACTAATATGAACAGGGCACTTGGTTCACACACACTCTGAACTACTGAAATCATACCATATGTGTACTTCCTGCTGGTTTGTTTTTTTTGTTTGTTTTTGTTTTGAACCTACGGTAATCCCCATTGCATGCACACAAAGGCTTTGATAAGTTAATATGAGGTGGAAATATTTTCTTATTGGACTGCTATATTAGTATATATTAAGGTTAGGTTGCTAATTTTTAAAGACATTTTTTGGAACGTTTTAAACATTGTCAATTCACTTTTTGTCTCATCTTATATCTTATCTATATCTTAAATTAATGGGGCTGATTAAGTGTTTTGTCATTATGTCAGTGTTATGAATCTGGATGACCTGACAAGAAGAGGTCTATACCTGAGTGACATTCCTCTTCATGATGCCACCCGAGACCTTGTGTTACTGGGGGAGCAGTTTCGTGAGGAGTACAAGTTGACCCAGGAGCTGGAGATCCTGACTGACCGTCTACAGCACACCCTCCGAGCCCTGGAGGATGAGAAGAAGAAGACAGACAGGTCGGTCCTCCAACGTGCCACACTGTGGAAATATTTAATGAATATCAGCTGACTTTACTAAACACTGGATTACTTTGAAAATCCTAATACGTGTAAGGATTGAAACTTGTATACTATATAAAAAAAAGATCTTACATGTATGTTATGAAATATACTGAAATAATATGCTGTTTCATTCAAACACTAATTCAGTTTAGTATTCACAAAAATATTTAATATATTTAGTTGTTTTGAGGTATATGCAAACCAACACCCAATAAGACCAGAACCTAGACCAAATCTAGATCTTTCAAGACCCTAATCCAGAACAAGATTAGGTCCCTTAATGCCCAGATCCAAACCAAACACTGAGTTCTAGAAAAGACCATCAACCATGGTAGGAAACAATGGACTGGAGGAATTTTTTTGCAGTGGTGCCTGAATAATTTTATTTACCAGCCACTGTGTTGACTGACTTGACTTGATTGCCCTATGACAATAAATACTGTTGTTTAGGAGGCCTTCGTGTCGGGGTTAGGACTCTCACTGTTGTTGGTGCCTACGGGACGAATGGCAGTGCAGAGTACCCGACCTTCTTGGGGTTTCTGGGAGGGGTGCTGAAGAGCGCTCCAACTGGGGACTCTGTCGTTTTACTGTGGGACTTCAACGATCACATGGGCGATGCTAGTGACACCCTGATCTGAACCTGAGTGCTGTTCTGTTGTTGGACTTCTGTGTTAGTCACAGTTGAGGCAGCTGATAGGTGCTGGTGGGCCAAGCGGACTGCAGCCCGGGTTGTTGCGGAGACATAAACTCAGGTCTGGGAGGAGTTCGGTGAGGCCATGGAAAAGGACTATCTCTGGATGCCGTGGGGCTGTCTTGGCCCTTGCGGTGTCGTATGGGGGGTGTGCTCTGGGAGTATGTGGAAGAATCAGGACCTTCAAATCTGAGGCCATAGTTCTCAGCCGTAAAAGGGTGGCCTGTCCCCTTCAGGTTGGTGGGGAGTTCCTGCCTCAGGTGGAGGAGTTTAAGTATCTTGGACATGAGTTTCCTCCATAGGGTGGTTGGGCACTGGCTTAGAGATAGAGTGAGTAGTTTGGTCACTCGGTAGGAGCTAGGAGTAGAACCGCTGCTCCTCCACATCAAGAGAGGCCAGCTGCGGTGGCTCGGGATCTGTTTTGGATGACTCCCGGACACCTCCCTGGCATGTCCCATCGGGAGGAGGCCCCGGGGATGACCTTGAACATGCTGGGGTCTCTCGGCTGACCTGAGACCGCCTCTGTTTTTCCCTGGAAGAGCTGGAGGAAGTGTCTGGGGAGAGAGAAGTCTGGACAAAAAATTACTTTATTGTTTTTTTACTATCTTGAAACAATTTCATTAACAATTATACAGTAAAAATCATGGCACTATAGTTTTGTTTGTTAATGTGTTCATGTAGTTAGAGAAGGATTTCAGCAAATTGCTTATAAAATATTGTTCGATTTCTGACACATTTTTTTTGTTTCTTCCCTTCCCTGCGTTACTGAATGAGCACCTATGAGAGTCTGTGTGGAGCTTACAGTAATTTCCAGAGAAATAAAATAAGTGGCTCATCTCCTCTCCGTGTCATCATTACCTTTGTACAGTAATCTGTAAATTACATTACAAGTCAATCAGACCATCTCTTCCTGTGTAAATGGGTGGTTAGGCAAGCTGGAAATAGACTGCAGTCTTATCCGAGACCATGTGTGAGGATCCAGATCCAGGCCAATACACTGAGTAATATGACTAAGGTCAATTTTAGGTCTCACGACTAAGGCCTAAACCCAGATGGCAACCTAAGCCCTTATAGTCCTGCTCTGAGTCTATTGTTTGGTTATACAAAAGACTGTCACAAGGCTGTAATGATAAAAAAAGCATGAGATCAGTTTCACATTGTTTCCCCAGTGTACAGCTTTTTTAAGATGGCTGTCTCTCTTTTCCTGCTTGGAAAATGAGGCTGTATTTGTGCTCTCCGTGGGGAGCCGGTCTGCCTCGGTCTGTGAGCTCTGTGTTTGTTTATTAAATCTGGTGGAGAACCTTGAACATCACCAGAGACCATCTCTCTCATCCACACAGACACAGACAATAAATACCAGCTAGCTCTACACAGCTGCCTGTGTGCAAGTTTCTAATTCAGAATTGAAACATGACTGTTCGGCATGGATGGTTTAATTATCCTCATAGATATTTGAATATGGACTGGGTTCTTTTCTAATTCTCAAATTACATTACTGTGATTGCTGACATGTTGTCATGTCCTTCTGAGCATATGTTTAGGTCATTTTTAAATGTAACGCTTTTTTCCAGTAGTGTTAGGTGCACATGCATTTCTTAGAAACCTGGATGTATGTGACTCATTGATAACAGGTGAACAAATGAGCCGTATTCTGAATGTGCTGAATAGAAAAGCCTTATCTTCAGTAGCAGGTGTCCTGCAAAGAAACTTGTGCAGGTGCTCAATTTAGGACACTGAGACGTGACTGTGTCTGTTTCTTTAGGGTTTATGCATGTGATTTTTGGATACAGTTTTTATATGCAGATTTATTCTGTGCAAGGTGTTACATCATAGAAAATAGCTGGGGGTTTATCCATGTGTTGTATTTACTGAGAATCGTGCTGTTAATTTATTTATTTTTAACTACATACAGGGGCAGCATACATTCCATATTATTTATGATGTCTGAGTAATTATGTGAAATTTATTTGTTTGTTTTGTATTCTTGTGAGACCATGAGCAGACCAAATCATTGAAATGTGTCTCAAGCCGAGTAATTTTTATCCATAATTTAACACAGTTTTGGCCAAAAACTAATGCTTAAGGCAGTTACCATGGCAGTGTGCCATATGTATATGAGAGAGACGTGTTTCAGAAATTATTTAGCGGACTAGGAATCTGAGATAAAGAAAATTGTTTCCAAAACCTTAATAATGTATTACTGTTCAAAAGGCTGGGTCGGTAAGATTTTTAAAAAAAGAAATTAATACTTTTATTCAATAACAAGGAGTGAACAAGTAAATTCATAATAAAATGGAATAAATAACTAAATAGACAAGTAACTTTATATTTAATCTAGGAATCCTCAGTTTTCACAAAAGATTGATCAGCACAGCAGTTTTTTTTAGCAAACAAAGCGGCATTTCAGAATCATGTGACGCACACATTAAAAGAAAACAAAAAAACATCACATTAAACATTGAAAAAGTAAAAACACATGTAAAAAGTTAAATGCAATTGAATGCAGCCATTCAGAAAGACTCATTTCTAATATTAAATATATTCTAAAATGTTTTGCTTACAGAGGGTAGTATTTGTGTTTTTCCCATTGGCAGTACAGAATAAGAAAAGAACAGATGGATGAATGTCTAAAGGTAGAGAGCCAGTACTCAAACAGCTCTGTGGATAATTAGCACTCAACCTTCAGGGAAAATACAACATCTACAAGAATGATATGCATTATCCCATGGTCAATTGAAGTGAATTTCATGGTAATTAACAACCTTTCATAACAAACTGAAGCAAGCAACTATATTGCACTGAATGGCTGCAACAACTGCTACAATTATATAATTACATTAAATGCAATAAATGCATGTTGATGTAGAGTGTACATGACAATGATGATACCTCTTTGTTTCAGGTTGCTGTATTCAGTTCTTCCTCCATCTGTAGCCAATGAGCTTCGGCATAAACGGCCCGTACCTGCTAAACGATACGACAACGTGACAATTCTTTTCAGTGGCATTGTTGGGTTCAATGCATTCTGCAGCAAACATGCTTCAGCAGAGGGCGCCATTAAAATTGTCAATCTGCTCAATGACATCTACACCAGATTTGACATTCTCACTGATTCTCGGAAGAATCCTTATGTTTATAAGGTGAGTCACTTACTAAATGGAATTTGGAATTCAGATCTGTCTGTGTTTTTTGTTTATTGATAGACAGATAAAAACACCTTCATAACCATGCTCACAGACATGTAAACAGATATTTTTGGCCACATCCAGAGATATTCAGCACACAAAGAAAAAACTCTGTATGAATGTGACTGGCCTAAAAATATCTTGACAACATCTATTGGCGAATATGTTTGAATATGCTTGTAGGAAGGCAAGTTAGCCACAATGTGAAGTTAAAGCGTTATAGGTGGAAAATCTGAAAATTTTATTTAAAATGTCACTTTGAGCAAACTTAAAGTAATAAAGGTTTCACTTTCAACAAAAGTAAAAAACTTCCAGCTCCAAATTTAAGCTGCAGAGTTCAAAGACTTTGAAAAAAAAAAAACTTTGTCTTTTTATGATACATTGTTTTATGATAAATCTTTTATGATGTACCCAATTAGATCAATAAATGAATGACTATATTTAGAGCAGGGTGTGAAGCTTATTTTAGGTCAAGTGCCAGACTGAATCATCTTATGTGGGCTGATTTTTTTATTTATTAAATCTTGCAGTAGGCAACAATAAGAGTATTACTCAAACAATATTACTGATATATTTGATAACTGGGGAAATCAACTGAACAGTTGAACAAAGATCCATTCAGATGAAAGTGCAAATTCATGCATGAGTGCCAGATGTTACATGTAATTACTACTTCTGTTTGTATGTGAGCAACTGTATAATATACACAACTAGTTTAGCTAAAAATAGAAAATGAATTTATCATACCCATAAAATAATTTACTCTTTTTTTTTTTTTACTTCAAATCATTTAATAAGCTTGTGTGCGATTCCTTTGGAGGCCATATTTGGCCCACAAGCTGTATGTTTGACACACTTGATTTAGAAGTGTACTATGAGTCTTTTGAAATTCCACATCAACCATGTTGTATTTTCTGTAGCTTTTCTTTAATTAACTTCATAGTCTTAACTATCTGTCCCTCGCAGTCTGTGCTTTTCCAACTACACACCTCCCAACACATGTACAATGCTCTATTAGAAACAAGGGCATGATAACATGTCTTTGATTTACATTCTAGGCATACAGACAAGAATGCACTTCATGGAGCATTGCTAACTAAACAAAACTGGCAGGTAGAATTTCAAGGCTGGCTCACCAAAAAAAGCAATATTTACTTAAAGCCATCCGTATCTATGTGGTCCAAAGGGCTCATAAAGGACTGGACTCTCTCTTTAAAGTTTGTTGTGATACAGTGTAGATATGTGGTTGGAGAACTAAACACAAGGAGTTAAACTGACAACATTTGTGTGCATTGTCAAGAAAACGTTTTTCTAAATTTGGATGATAGCTTCTCCTAAAATGTACATATTTTATTTTATTTAGCTGTATTCATATCACATACTAGGACCAATTGTCCTTTTAGAGTAAAGGCCACAAGAACTATTGAAATGTTTTTTAAACTAATTTACTCAATACATATAGATAAAAATGCCAAGAGCATCTATATATGTTGTGAAGATATCACTGCATCAAGTAGGTTAATGTGTTAAATATAAAATTGGGGTAAGAAACTTAAAATATCCAACTGTCCTTTGAGGTTCATCATACCACAGGCACATTAGCTATTTCTAGCCTTCTCATCAGTTTCTTAAAGTCTCTCTATTCTCTAAAAGGTGGAGACTGTTGGCGATAAGTACATGACTGTGAGTGGTCTTCCAGAGCCCTGCACCCACCATGCAAAATCCATCTGTCATCTGGCCCTGGACATGATGGAGATCGCTGGACAAGTGAAAGTAGATGAGGATCCTGTGCAGGTGATCACTTTTTTTGACCCAGTTACCAGTTTAAACAAAAATCACATTTTTATGCATAGCAAATGAGGTTCTGTTAAGGTCTTTTGTTCCAGAACATCTTATCAGCTCCAGGATAACGAAGTATCATTTTCAGTCTCTGGCAGAATAGCTGAAATATGTGGAAACAAAATTAGAAAAGTGTTTGCTCAAATCTTATCATAGCCTGCTGACTATAAGATTGACTCTTTGAGTTTAAGTATATGAAGAACGTTATAGCAATATCACTTGAATAAGAAAGTGTGAATGTTAGCTCTGGTTGTCAGTTTTGGGCAATTTTTGTTTTGTTTTCTTTTAGTAAATGTCAGTAAATTAATATTAGTAATGGCAGGTCACGTTGTTTTTCGTAATTTCAATGGAATGAATAGGGGATCATAGGGAAGTGGGAGCTGTGTGTTGGGGCTTTTTGCTGCCATAGAGAACATGATCATGTGAATGCCTGTGCCAGGATCTTTTTTGCTAGTTACAAAAAAAGTTGTTACATTTTTCCCACCGGTTTCTGCAGTTAAAGGGGTTACTCCATTCCAAAATTAAAATTTTGTAATTAATCACTTACTCCCATGTCATTTCAAACCCGTAAATGCTTTGTTCAGCCAATGAACACTGTCAAGGTCCAGAAAAGTAAGAAAGACATCGCCAAAACAGTCCATCTGTCAATCAGAGTTTTCTGAAGTGATGAGAATACTTTTTGTATTCAAAGAAAATAAAAATAAACGATTGCTACGTTTCCAGGGATTGATCATGTTAATTTCTAAGTGCCACAAAAAAAAATTAAAAAATCTCGAAAAAAAAAAAATAAAAATAAGAGATTAAAGTCGTAATATTACAATATTAAAGTCTAAACTATGAGAATAAAGTCGTAATATTACGAGAATAAAAGTCTAAATAAATTCTTAGCGGTTTGGATTGACATGAGGGTTAGTAATTGGGAAAAAAAAAAAAAAAAAATCATTTTGTGGTGGAGTAACACTTTAATCATGATTGAAATTTGTAATTATACATTTTCACAGTGATAAAGCTTTAAATATCCAGCATTTAAAATATTTGAAATATTTAATGCCATCTATAAATAAAAGAAGAGGATAAAATGAGAATTAATAGCCATTTAACATTATAGTATAATTGAAATTCAGTTTTATTGATCATGTATTAACAATTACAGAACATATAATCACACATTTGTAACTATAAAATAACAACCTTCAAGTTTACCTAAAACAACATTCACATAAAACTCACCATAATAAATGTCTTATTTAACTCACAATGTAACATACAAGTGTATACTGGTTATTGTGTTTTATAATTTAATGCGTAAATAAATTCTAAATGTTTAGACTTGTTTTATGCACTGCCTCACAGCATAAATTAAACAAAATACCTTGCATATTTTGTGTACTCGGCTAATGGGCTTACACAAGCACCCACCCACCATGGCTGTCCTTCATAAAACCCCCTATCATAAAACATGCTCCTGTTGGATTACATTTTATTAGGGATGTTTTATGTTTTCTAAGAATACATCTCATAGGTGTTAGATCTGTCTGCGGTAAAGTCTTAGTCGGGGTCTTTTGTTTAATCAGACGACACAGGTTTGTTATTACATGTGCGACTGTTTAAGGTGTGCTTCTGGAACACTAAGAGCATCTAAATTAGAGCGAGAACTGTATTAGGCGAATGACATGGATGCTTTCACACAAAGACACTCATGCACGAAAAGTATGCACAGTCTGGCAAAGGGAGACACCGTCAGATCATCCTTCCTTTCAGTGTTTAAAAATACACCCACATTAACTTTTTGTGAACCGTTAGCTCAGCTCTGGCACGTACGCATGTCTAGCTCAGAGGAGAAATGTTCTATGCAATTGCTAGAAAGACAAATGCATGCAATAAATGTAAGAAGTCCATGTTATCTTTCTCATAAATATGTCCAAATTGTTAAAGACAATGTGAATATTAAGGAGTTATGTGTGAATTTGTTTACGTATTTCACACAATTACAACCTACTGTAACTGTTATGTTTTGGAGCAGATCACCATTGGAATCCACACAGGAGAGGTGGTCACTGGAGTCATAGGTCAAAGAATGCCCCGTTACTGCCTGTTTGGAAACACGGTCAACCTAACAAGTCGTACAGAGACCACAGGAGAGAAAGGAAAGATAAATGTGTCGGAGTATACATACAGGTGAAAGCAATCTGAATAGCAGAAATCTGCACTGTGAAAAATGTATAAATGATTGGAGTACGTTTTACAAGAAAATGCTATTTCAGTTGTCCAATGTATTAACTGTTTGTGAAATTTACTAAGGGCCAGACACATTAAAATAGTATGTTAAGGATTCACAAAAGTCGTGCAGTGAAGAATCAGTGCTGAAAAGGCGTTAAACGTAGAAAAAGTTCTAAACGTACCCGTCACTGGTGGTTAGAAAATCGTACAAAATCGTAGCCACCTTGTAAAATATGTACGAATTAGTCGTGAGACAGTGATTATGCACTTATTGTTTCCGTCGCAAGTTCCGTCGTTACCAGCATAGTTCAAAGATTCAGTGCTTCCCAAAAGCATTGTTTAAACGAACATTCGCAATCAACGACACAAACATCTTGTTAGAACTACAGCTTTGGACCTGTATTTAGAAGCATAGTTTCTTGTTAGTAAGATATATGGGCTTTAATAAATATGCTCTTGGGCATCTTTATCTTATATTCTATCTAAATATTAAATGCGTTTTAATTATGTATTATTGCGTGTCCATTCTAAATGTGGTTTTTGAAAAGTGCGCATGTGCATAAAGGGAACCTGGGGAGTATGACGGACAGTTAGAAGGAACCTGCAATGTTTTAAAAATCAAATAAAGCAAAATGACAGTAAACAAAAATTATAAATTAGCCAATATGTGTCATGTTCAATACAGCAGCATCTTAGTGTCATGATTGAGTAGAGTTGGTGTTCGGGTTCAAATGCAAATCTGATTTATTCAGCTCAGAGTCGAGGCAAACAGGGTTGAGCAGCGGCAAACAGAATCAGTGAAGGCATAGACAATAGAGAAAACGATAAACAAAGCAATGGTCAAATACCGGCAATCAGAGTCCTTGGGATGAGGCAGAGAGAATATCCAGAAACAGGCAAAGATCAGCAGCAAATAAATCCAAATGACAAAACACACTAGAAACAAAGACACGAATGAAATCCAGAAACCAGGTTGATGATGTATGATGAATCGTGAAGAGACAGACACACAGACTGGCATTTATACAGGTGATGATGATTGAACCTAACTAGAAACAGCTGTGGAGGAGAGGTGCATTCTGGGAAATGGAGTGCAGGTATGGAAACAGACACAAAACAACAGAGTTCATGGAGAGCTAGAGTGCCATCATCAATCTCTAGCTGGCAGCTCCAGCTGGGCGTGACACTTGGAGATCTCTAATCTGTTAAATAGCATAAAGTTATTCCTCCACCACATGCGTGCGACGTCATTAACAATTGTCCTATGTTGTTGAACTAATCTGATTCAAACAACGGAGATGCGACCGTGTGTGTAGCTAGTTCATTTCCAAAACAATGCATCGTACTACGGTGGTTAATCAGCGGGTTACATAGTTGTTTGGCTAATTGTGCACATTGCAAAACTTTTATGGAATGCACACTTATTTGCTCTGTTTAGAAATCTGGCCCAAGGAATTTATGTGTAATTTACTAGAAAAACAAACAATCATTAAAATTGCCAACATGACTTTTAATAATATAATTAGTGCTGTCAAATGATTAATCAAGATTTATGTGTTGTAACGACCTGTCCGTGTCTTGTGCCATGCGCTCCAGTGTGTTTGTTTACTTACCTGATCCCTTGTGTCTTCTCCCAATCTGTAACTCCGCCCTCGCCATTAGTGTTTCATTCCCCACCAGCTGTGTTGTCCAGATGTCCTGTTTTATCTCGTCAATTAGTCTGTGTATAAATCCAAGCCCCATGTCCTGTCTCATTGTGAGTCGATAATGTAATGTTGATGTCAATGTTGCTGTATAAAGTCCTGTTATCCGCGTTCCTGTCTCCACTGAAGAGCGATCATTGGCGGCTCATTCAAGAAATGTGTGTAATATATTTGTGTGTTCTGTTTATCTTTATTGTGTATATGTAAATACACACACATACAAAATATATACGTGTTTACATGCATATTTTTATATTTATATTATAAATAAATATATTTGAAATATAAACATAATATATTTTTGCTGAAATATATAAATGCATGTGTTTGTATTTAGATATGCATAATAAATATACACAGCACACATTACATATATTATGTAAACAAAAACTTGTTTGGGAAACGATTGATCATTAGACAGCATTTAATATAATATTATTAAATTGAATTATATTAAATTTGTGAGATTAATTACAATATAATACAATATTGAATTAATTAAATAGAATTAATTGAATGCTGTTGTTTTGTTTCAGGTGTTTGCAGTCAGTGGAAAATGCTGATCCTCAGTTTCATCTGGAGTACAGGGGACCTGTAACCATGAAAGGAAAAAAAGAACCAATGAAAGTGTGGTTTCTCTCTCGCAAGACCTAACATGCCGCAGAGCCACAGTGTTGCAATTTTTATTGTGTTTTCAAATAATGTGTTTTCTTTCTGTATTCTATGTGTAGGAGCATACTTTGCTTTCTTCATCAAGATCATTTTATTCTTCTCCTCTCTAATTAAGAATGTTCTTTAGTGACCCCTGCATTTCAAGTGCCAATTACCACTGATTCACAGACAATGACCAAAAAAAAGGGGAAAGGGATATTACATAGCTAAAGGTAATCAGAGCATTCATTTTTGTGAAGAAATATAAAAAAAATCACTGTCCATTTGATATTAATCATACTATTAGAGTGACAGTTATTTCATAGATTTAATACAGGAACAGAACATCATAAATAAAACTGGAACATGGTATAAATACACTATGCAACGTGCACACATGCTCATCAAGTGTTTGTTTTCATCTTGCTTTATTTATAGTAAAGAATGTGACAGTATTTAGATCACTACCATTTCCAGATTTTTTTTTTATTTCCACACTGAGCAAGATGTTTTCACTTTGTATTATGTCCTATATGTTTTAGTGTTCATATTTAATATTAAGAACACAACAAATTAGAAATACTATTAAATACTATTACTATTTTTTTTTTTTGCACACATTAATTAATAAACCTGCTGATGTTCAGAATCACAACACATTTTGTTACTGTACCAATGTATTATATTGGAAATACTCAGTTTAACCATAATTAAATTTGCTAAACTGAATTTATTTTTCATGTTTCAAAGGATAACGTGCATGCTGTAAATAATAAAAATGCCTGCAGATTGGAGCATATTTACAGTCACACATTGCATTGGAAAAGCTGCCAAACCTGTACATACAAGCTATTTTATTAACACAATTTACTATACATTTAAACTAATGTTCTTGTGTTACTATGGGTAGTTATTGTGTCAATGAATGGACTCTAAACACGTTTCTAAGTATATTAATTATTTTAAAAGTTCATATATTTGATTAGTGTGAGAGTTTGTATTTTTTGTATGTCACAGATAGATCGTTTTATCAGAAATCATGTCACATGCTTTTATGTATACCTCTGTTTGCAGCATATATTTAAGTCTTTATTAAAATATAATTAACAAAATGTTCAGTCTGATTTGTTTGTTTGAGTTGTGGGGAAAAAAAACTAAACACTGTAATAGCTTTTGAGAGCCTTGATTTTACAAAATAAAAAAAATATTCAGTAGCCTTCATGGGTATTTCATTTTAATGCCTCTAAACACATTTGTAAGTCTTGTCTTACTGCTTCTAATACATAGTTATATGATAAAGAAATGTAAACAAAGTCAAATCTAAATTCATATTGCTTTTAATAAAGTCAAACACAGACCCTCAGGCTCAGTCTCTTTATGGACAATGTGTTATGAAAAGAAACATTAACAAAAAATATAAATGTCAGGAGTGTACAGATTGATGAAATATACTGAAAGTGTTTATTTTCTGGAAATTGTGAAAATGCTTACTAGGATCATAATTTTGACTGCTTAAACATGAGCAAAAATGCTACAACAATATGAGCAGACTAATGTATTATCATCACCAGAGACAAATATTGCCTTTTTGCAGTCAGACATTAACAAACACTAAAGCAATAAGCCTGCTGCTCACACATGAATATGAGTCACTCTCCAAATTTGTTTCAAATATTAGAGCAACTGTCTCCTTCATGTGGTATGAATATGTAACTACTTTGTTGCCTCCTTCTAAAAACTAATACAAAATGAACTTTAATGCAATTTATATTGCACCTTGACCTTTGAAGTCACTATAACCCCAATATTTTCAATATTTCAGTTTCCGATATTAGATCAATCAAATTTAATTTGTATATTACAGATCATGTAGTTGATCATTGCCTTCTGGATATAAACTGTGCTAAGAGTTACTCCTCTGTAGTAAAATACAACACCATGTCAAGTACACTGCTAATTGTGTAATAAAAAGATTAAAACATCATAAAAAAACAGTTTTGAATTGCGTCTAAGAGTAAATGGGAAGATAGTTGATGCCCTAGTGATAGAGTTCAAGTTTAAATCAGAAGAAAACACAGCAACCAAGCATGACTTCATCCTGATTAATAAACAAACTTTCAACTTTCATACAATTGTGTGGGAAAATAGCAGATAATCATACAGTACCTACACTGTTATATACAGTACCTTTTATTGAATAAGGACGCATTGTTGTAATGCAAAGGTTCACATTACACCAAAGTTAGTATTACCAGCTGCTGATATCTCAGTTTTAAGTAAATATTTACTATACTTTTAAAAATAGAAAAAAGCTATTTTAAATGATAATAATAACTCACAATAATATCGCTTTACAGCATTTTGAGAGAACAAATGCAGCCTTGGAGAGCCTAAGGCTTATAATTCACACATTAAATAAAATAAGATCACTGTTATTTTGTTAAAATAATTCATATTTTGCAGAAAAAAACATATGACCATAAATATAATAAATTAGTTTAGAGTTTTTCTTATCTTGGATTTCAATGGGACGATACCAAAGGTCTTGCAATGGGACTATACCAAAGGTTTTCAAAGGTCTTATATTGGCCTGTTGAGAGATTAAGACTGAGGTAATAATGAAATAAACTATTATCAGAGATTATCATATCACTTTATATCTCGTTATCTTTGTCTTCAGATGAAACATCCACTCCACATGCTTGTGCTTTGATTTCATTGCTTGTCTTGTAGATCTTTTCACTCAGTACTTGAATCATTGTAAGCAATGGCAGTGAATAATTCTCAGTAAGCTAGTGAGTCATATCAAACATGAATAGTTTTGCCTTTCACAGTTCTCAACAGGTTTAACAGATGTCAAATTACGCTTGCTAAAACTCATTGCCTAAACACACCACTCAGTTCTTGCTCCATAAACCACAACAAGAGAACAGACACACCCTACACAGTTTAAACAGCAAACAATTCAAACAAAAGCAGGACTTTGTGTGCATACAACAAAGTGACTACTACCATGTGAATATTTGACCACACAATACAAGTGAGTGCTTGTTCTCATGGAATGACTTGAAGCCTCCACTCTTTTACAATTAGTGAATAAGCAAGGCATGCTGGGATTTGCAATGTACAGCCTGGAGGGAGGGTGAGATTTATACTCGGTTGAGCTTTACTCAGCCACATCAGCATGAAGATAATACTTAGATAAGACAGCGTCCTGTCACTGATACAGGTATAAAAGACAGGCACGGGGTAAAGTTAGGCCACCGTCAGAATCACAGCAGACTGTCATCATGACCTTCAACGGGACCTGGAAAGTCGACCGCAATGAGAACTATGAGAAGTTCATGGAGGAAATGGGTGAGTGGAAACACAAATTAGGCATAGCCTGTGAAAGGTTGAATTCGAGATCAAACGCTGCATGATTCTTTGAATTTCAGGCAGTCATTATTTATAAGGTGCACGTGCACTGCATATTTTCTGTCTATAACAGGCATCAACATGGTTAAAAGGAAACTAGCTTCTCATGACAACCTAAAGATCACCCTGGAGCAGACTGGAGACAAGTTCCAAGTGAAGGAAGTCAGCACTTTCCGCACACTGGAAATTGAGTTTACCTTGGGTGTCACCTTCACCTATTCTATGGCAGACGGCACTGAGCTCACAGTAAGCACAATGACCTTAGGTGTTTTTATTTTTTACCGTTTAACGTCCATGAAAACTCTTACTGCACAAAAAGGATTTTTTGGAAGATTATATAAACTGTTCTTCGCACTAAATAAAACATGTCCGCTGCAAAACGTAAAAAAAAAAGTACAAAAGAAATCACTGAGGCAAGTACTAATATGTACACTTTGGATATTGATATGCACCTATTAGGGGTTAATAACAACATCTAACATCTTTTGAAAAGGTACCTTTGAGTTACCTCAGTGACAGCTTTTGTACCTTTAAAGTGTAATGATCAAGGGCAAAGGTTCAGATGCATGTTGAGTAGTGAATGGTGAGGCAAATAATAACATAGAACTGCAATGTTATACATTAACTCTTTTGTGTTAAATCAGAGGGTCACGTCACATTTACTGAATGTTGCAAGCTGGTTATTTGCTTAATCAATGTGCTTTTCCAATGGGAGTGGATACTACTAAGTTCCTACCTTGAATTTTTGAGTGACAGACAAGAATATGTAACATGTACAAGAAACAATCAGTTACTGGTCAACTAGATCACTGCTTTATCACCGCTCAGTTCAAAAAGAGCCTGACCATAGATCTTCTTTTTGTAGGGAAGTTGGGTCATGGAAGGTGACATGCTTAAGGGGACATTCACACGCAAGGACAACGGAAAGCAGCTAGTAACAACCAGGAAAATTATTGGTGATGAACTTGTACAGGTCAGTTGTCGTTTATTACGAAATGAAGACAAAATTCTCAGATCAAAACTTGTGTAGCCTAACATTTTGAGATTTTTTGTTTTGTTTGCTTACAGAGCTATACCTATGAAGGAGTCGAGGCCAAGAGGATTTTCAAAAGGGGTTAAAGTGACCAAAATTCCAAAAATGTCAAAATTGCAATTCTATTTGGATGATATGAAACGTTTACTTGTTGCAAACATGGATGTACAACCTGATAATAAGGGCTTTTAACAATTGGCAGCCCTGAAGTTTATAAAGTATGCATGTAAATCATTTGCACTGTGAGTTTTGATATTTGTGGCAATAAAGCCATTTTTATATCCTTTTTGTTTTGTTTACGTGCAGTATGTGTCATGATTCGTGGCAAATGAACTTATAAAAAAGTAACAACAACAACATTAAGTCAGGAAAGTACATTTAGAGTAAACTTGCAGAACAAAGACAGAGATTGCACCAGTGATCGAACATTTGAAGTTTATTAAACAAAGAATAAAAATAACTGCATAGACATCTCCAAAAATATATAGTGGATATCACTTTACATTATTAATTTATTTTGAATCTTGTCAGTGTTTTGCATGAAAAAAATCGCAGAAAGGCACTCCACAAACAACCTCTAGGGAGTATGTACAAAGGTCCATTTGCAATAAAATTAAAGTCAATAACACAATCGCTATTTTTGTCTTTAAGACTCTGACAATTCTTTGTTTTTTTTATATATATATATATATATATATAAAATCTGTTACGATTTAGTAAAAGATAATCAATTTGATATTCAGCATAAAATGGTCATTCCTGTTCACAAGCAAATACTGATTCAAGCCAAAGTGCATACTGCCCTCCTGTGGATGGCTTTTATAAGATACTCGAACATCACAATTTACAGAAAGAGGGTACAAAAGGACAAGTCTCTCTTATGCTGGCCCTCAAATACAAATACACTTTAATTACAAGTACAAAAACAATCCTTTTCTTTGGCAATTCTCTTGCATTACTTCTCACTGGGTCACCAGGACCTGACAAGAAAGAAGACTGATTATATTGCATTGTTTTTAAATTCATGTGACCCTACAGACAACAAGCAGTTTGGAGAAGGAATTAATGTATTTAAATACATAAAGTACAAGTCAAAAGGCTGAAAACAACTATTCTTTCAATATTATCTTAATAGTCATTCAGTGGCTGAATTCAGAACAGCAATGTTCATTTGGTACCATTTGGTATTATTATTTACTATTATAGTGTTAATATTATGAATTAGCCTAATGATTTTATGTCATTGTCATTTTTATTAGTTTTTTTTTTAAATTAGCGTTTTTATATTTTTTTAGTTGCCAATGCAACATTTTACATTCAACGAATGTATATATTTGATTTTATTGATTTTATAAATGACTTGAAATAGGGTTAGTTAACAGTAACAACCCTGTAGCATAGTACTCTCACTATTTTACTATACTGTATGTTTTGTATGGCAGATAAAGTCTAGTATGCTATGTTCCCAATTTAGTCCTAACTGAAATCACTTAAGGAATTTTAAAAAATAGTAGTGTCCATTGTGTTTGTTTATTATTCATAATTGACCTTTCCCTTAACAAAGGTATGATAAGGACAACACATTCTACTATCAATCCAGCAAATTATGGTAATAAATTCACCTCCCAGTATCTCTATTATCTTCTTACCACTAGCCCATCTCCTTTCATGTTCTTTATCAAAATAATATAGCACTGCATGTACCACTGCCTTGTAACAATCTTATGCTTGCTTGGCTCAGCGAAATGTTTTTTTTGTCCAATGTTTGAAAACAGTTTCACTGCTTTATGTTTTTTTATAGTCTTTCTCAGAACCCAGAATTTGAATTCAGGCTGATAGCTCCACTGATGTTTGCTGTGTTGGCTCAGCTCTATTCTGATGAAATAAGACACCAATAAATACAAAGTAATAAAAAGCTGCAAGTGCAGAACAGTACAATGACAAATTATCATTTATCTGGGTAGCTTGCGTGTATAAAATATTCTATTAATGAGCCAGGTTGTCAGGCTAAGATGAAAAAAATCTAAACTATTCAGATAAAATGATTTTGAGAAACTTTTTAAAAATTTCTGACTGACATCATAGATATAGGTTTTAAACATTGTACTGCAGTAAAGTATTTATCACAGCCACTGATATAAGTAATTAAGTTTACAAGAAGTGTTTGTTAACATATGTTAGGGGGTATGATGGACTAACTATGGACAACTGCATTTAATAATTCATGCATTCTCTAAATGTACAGTTCATTCTTAGTTTGTGTTATAGTATATAACGAAATATCTAATAAAGCCAATAAAGTGGTTAAAGTCAGTACATTGCTACAAAATTGTGCAATGTTATTAATTGTACTTTTTAAACTTTTGTATTTGAACCAACAGATAGAACCGTATCTGAAGGTTTACTGAGGACTTACCATAACTTTCACAAATATCCATGTTCATCTAGCCCTTTTGAAGTGACAGGGTGCCATTTAGCAGTGGGCTTATTGTTGCTATTGCCTGAAAGGGATAATTTAATTTAGTTAAGCTACTAACTACAGTTAATAAGCTATTAAAAATACATACAATACTGTTCAAAAGTTTGAGATCACAAAGATGTAAAGAAATTAATGTTATAAGGTCACTGCAAACTCTGCAAAAAAGTCCGCAATTTTCATCCATATTTTTCGCAAATTAAAAAATAAATATGACCTCATGTTGTCAACCACGTTTACGCACTTCCTCTCAAAACTTTGAGTTAAAAAAAATTCTGTTCATATTTTATTTTTCTGCATTTTCACATCCGTAAATGCAAATGCAAAAATATATAAATAATTTTCACAAAATTATAATGCAGCACAAACCTTTTAATAAATGTTTCCTGAGCACCAAATCTGAAGGATAATGTCCACCATAGGATAATGGTGGAGGATAATGAGGAGGATTTCTGAAGGATAATGAGGCACTGAAGACTGAAATAATAGCTGCTTAAAATTAAATTTAAATAATAATAAACATTTTATTCTAATATTAATTAAATTTTTGCTTACTATTATTTTGGTAAAAAAAAAAAAAAAGAGAGAGACATTCAAAAACATCTTTTACTGACCCAAACTTTTGAATGGTAATGGCAATATAATAATATATCAGATCAGGTGAGCTTTAACATACCAGGGTCAGGCTTATTTTTGGCACGCTCAGATTGGCTCTCTATGCGGCTTGAGTGTCCTGTGTCTCTCCCATCCTTGTAAGCTCCTCTCGGCTCAGGCATGGAGAGGACCAGTGGCCTCTGGTGGTGATACTTCAGTCTGTAGGTGTCCGTCATACAATTATCCACAGAGAAATAAGTAGTCAGCGCCACTCCAGATCCTGGAGACACTGAAGCAGATGGCTTATCCCAAACACAAGATCTTTCATCAGGCTCGCTGGACACCTGATCTCCTCTCTCCTGGTCAGAATTTGATTTTGAGCTCACATCGGATGAGCTTAGGCATGTGCCATTGACTTCCATTCGCCTGTGTACTGCGGTAGAGTGCAATGATGAAATGCCACGAGCGGAGGCTCTGGAAGCTGTCTGTGATGGCTCCTGTAAAATTCTGGGACGGAAGGGTGGAGTCTTTATCTCAATGGGTCGCTGGGCATGTTTGGAGTAAGTTGGCATCGATGGAGCTATGGCTGATTCTTCCCTTGGTGGCAATGGGTAACTGTGATTAGGCCCCAGTGATTCGTGTGGAGCGACTTCACTGGCGCTGGAACGATAAGCGCTGTCTTCCTGCTCTGAGAGAGGGTTAGTGAGTTCGTCAGAACTGTTACACTCTAGGCTGCTGATCTTGCCCAAGCGGCGCAGTAGGGGGCTTTCTGGGCTGTGGTGCCACTGCATGGAAACTTCCTGTTGCTCTGCTTGAAGTTCACCAGTCGATGGGTCTTTCTCTGCATTGCCCCCTCTCCTGGCACTACAGGATGAGTATCTCAGCTTCCTTCTGTTAAACATGAACACATGAATTTAGATGTCACCTTTAGATGACACCATTTGACAACATTTAACATTTAACATCTCTACTCATCAACCTTCTCCACCTGCACCTTAGAAAGACAAACTAATCCAGTTCGCCAAAATGGACAGTTATACACTTGACCAATAGACATATACAAACATATTGTTGTCCAGGATAAATAAAAGGAAAAAATATTTGATTTGCAAATTTAGATTTAAAAGCACTCTTTCATTAATGGTGGTTTCATATGGTTCCGAAAATCTATTTAAAAAAAATAATAATGAATGATTTTTTAAGGTACAAAAGCTGCCTAAAGGGTATATTAGTACTTAAAGTGTATGTGTATGTGTATGTAATATTTGAACTTAACAGGTACAAAAGTACCTCCCCAGCGACAGATTTTGAACCTGTCTTCTGAAATTGTAGTGATATGATGTTTTTGAGCGCACTAAAAGTTATTTTGGACATTTTTGTGGTAGTGAAATAGTAAATGTAAAAATATACAATATTACTCCACTTTCCTGCAAAGCAAACACAACAAAAGTCATCTTTAAATTCTTAAAAAATCTTTTTCAATCTCCAGCATTTTCATGTGTATGAATAGAGGTCAAGGGAACCAAAAGTATAGTGTATATAGCGCGAAAGTAAAGTCAAAACCCAAAACTTTGATTTGGGAGGTAAATATTCTAAATATTAAAATAATATGATTGGCCCATTTTATTACTTTCACTTTATTAATTTTGTGACCCTCAAAAAACAGTTTGAATTGGGATTAATAAATTAAAATCATTACAGTGTATTGTAGGAATTGTATTTTTAATGCATGTATGAATACATTTATAGATATGATCAAAAATATCATCATAATTTACCTAAATGCATAACTGTCAAGTACATTATTGTTACCCTTTCAGTCGAATCACTTCGTTACATATGGGATCTCGCCAGAGAGACCAATTGCCTTTGAGCTTTTTACAAAAGGCCAATGAATATTGGTGTGCACTTGATTGCGCTCAGGTGCACCTCATCACTATGTGAGTAGAAGAGGGCACGAACGCAGTGCACCTGCATGTTTTCGCTTCAGAGCCTTCGCCGTTCGGAGCTGGAGACCCCTTGGCTGTACTGAAGTTGACGGTTGATCTACTGAAAAGAGTTCCTGCGATCTTTTGCCTGGAGAATCCAGGAAAAAAGAGCAAATTTTCAGTTGATGAAGCATTCTCCGGAATGTCGATCCGACCATGCGTTTCTGGGTGCGGGAGTTTCCTCACCTCTTTAGACGGACACGATCCTGTGCACAGTCCTGTGGTCCTCCCGTAGGGGGTTGCCCCCCCCGTAATGGGGTCGAGCATGTCCTTTGGGGCGCCCTACGAGGCTGAGATGTCTTCCGCAGCGCCAGAGGGAGAGTCAGATGGTGAGGCGGAATTCATGCTGGGATGATGATGCACTGCGGTGGCCGCTCCGTCCACGATGGACGCTGAACTGTTGGCTATGCTCCTCCGCGCACCAAGGGAATGGGTTTGGAAGTACCACGTGTGCCTTCGGCCGACCCCTCGCGACTGGATGATTGGTACCTGGGGTTCAGGACCGCAGCCCAGCCACCTTCACCTCCAGTGCCTTTCTTCCCAGAGGTGCATGAGAAACTGACCAGGTCATGGTGAATCCCGTATTTGTCACGACTGTACTCAGGCTCCTTTCCCTTCGCCGCTCTCGATGGCGGTGCAGCCAGGGGGTACGTGGCGATCCCTCAGGTCAAGCGCTGTTGCGGTGCATTTATGCCCATGCGGTGCTTCGGCCTGGCGGGGCCAGTCACGGCTCCCGTTCGAGGCATGTGGGCCTTTGTCCGCTCTTGCAGGTGTACCAGGCTAAGGCGTTAAAACAGCTGCACGAGAACGGTCCTGACCAAGGGGCGATACAGGAACTCCGAACGACGCCACGCGTGCCCTTGGCCAGGGGATGTCCACAGCTCTGGTCCAGGAGCGACTTCTCTGGCTGAATCTGGTGCAGGTGGCAGACGTCGACAAAACACGCTTTCTCGATGCTCCCATCTCCCAGGTCGGCCTATTCTTCGACACTGTCGAGGACTTGGCCGAGGAGTTCTTGATAGTCCGGCAGCAGACGATGTCGGAAGGCCAGCCAGCCAGTCCCCGAGTGCGAGTGCATCCCCCCACAGTGCCCAGACCTCATGTTCTGACCCCCGCTGAGGCACATGGTGCTATACCAGTGGCACCCATCCTGGATCTACGAGCCTTGAACGGTCCCTTCTCAAGCTGCCATTCAAAATGCTCACTCTGAAGCACATAATAATGCATCTGGAGCTAGGATTGGTTCGCAGCCACAACCTGAAGGACGCGTACTTTCATGTCTCGATCTTGCCTTGACACAGATCCTTTCTTAGGTTTGCGTTCGAGGGTTGAGCACATCAGTACATGGTCTTACCCTTTGGCCTTTCCCTCTGTCCCCACGTCTTCACGAAGGTCACGTGGGTGCCCTCTTCCCTCTATGGCAGATGGACATCCACATCCTCAACTATCTCGACGACTGGCTGATAATGGCTGCTTCAGCGTTGGTTACACAATCGAGTCCCTAGATGTGCATGGCACCATGGCACACCCCGGATTGGCGTTTCCCTGCAGTGTCGCCGCCTATTCAGCCCATGGACCAACCCTGCTTTCCTCCAGGTCGGAGTACCCCTGGGTCAGGTGTCCAGGCATGTCGTGATCAACACAGCTGGCCTCCGGTGCTCAAGTACGCCTTTCCCCCATTCAGCCATAGCAGCATATCACAATGCAGTGGAGGGTGCGTCCCTCGGGAAGCACCAACTCATCGTAAGGTTTCTCAGAGGTGCGCGTCGGGTTAATCTCCCAAGACCACACCTCGTACCCTCTTGGGACCTCACCGTTGCCCTACAAGGCCTGCTCCAGGTCCCATTCGAGCCCCTCCAATCAGTTGACTTGGAATACCTCACGCTGAAAACAGCGCTCCTGACTGCACTGGCCTCCATCAAGAGGTCGACGAAGAGTGCCTAGAGCTTGGTCCGGCTGATTCTCACAATATCCTGAGACCCCGACCCGGGTGTGTGCACAAGGTTCCTACCATGCCCTTCCGCGATCAGGTAGTGAACCTGAAAGCTCTGCCCCAGGAGGAGGCAGACCCAGCCTTAGAGTTGTTGTGTTCTGTACGCGCATTGCGCCTCTACACTGACCACACTCGGAGCATCAGATGCTCCCAGCAGCTTCTTACTTGCTATGGTGGACAGCAGAAAGGGGATGCTGTCTCCAAACAGAGGTTGGCTCATTGGGTGGTTTAAGCCATCTCCATGGCTTACTTATACCAGGGAGAGACGTGCCAGTTAGGACTGAGAGCTCACTCAACAAGGAGTGTCGCCTCAACCTATGGTTTGGCTCATGGCGCCTCTCTTGCAAATATCTGTAGGGCTGCAGACAGGGCGACACCCAACACTTTCGCCAGGTTTTTACGACCTCCGCATAGAGGCCGTGTCCTCCCAGCTCTTCACTGAAGACAGCAGGTGAGCAGAAGTCCGGCTGGTGTCGGCTTGCTGTGCCATTCCCACGGGATCTGTGCGCCTTATCTCAGTGTTCCCTTAATCAGGTGAACCTGAGTCCTCCTGCCCCGCAGTCAGCCCTAGAGTGGAGTAGCTCTGACTGTGTTCCTACTGGGTCTCCTTCACCCAGTAGGTTGTGGCTAAAAATCTCAATATTCCACAGTCAGCCAGAAGGCTGTTTCCCTTTAATTATATTCATACTCTTATCGATATATTGAATTTCCTGAATTCCACATGCAAGAACTGTGTGTTAAGTCATGTGCTCCGCTCCCCCAACTACTTGCTTCAGTACAACTGGCAGCCCCTCCAATCTGGCCCCCAGGGTGTTGGGGAAGGTTACGTGCAGACTCTCTACTGACAAACTTGAAAAAGTGGGTTGTTACCCTTTCAGTCGAATCACTTCAACGTTGCATATGGGAACACCCATGGAACAGGCCACGACCCTTGAGACCCCCCCCCCACCCGCCGTGCCAACTCTCGTGCTCTCTTATACTCAAGTAGTGATAAGGTGCATCTGAGCACAATCAAGTGCATGCCAATACTCATTGGGCTTTTGTATAAAGCTCAAAGGCAATTGGTCTCTATGGCGAGTTCCCATATGTAACGTCTCCGTTTCCTCCTTCAGGGAATGTGGGTTACGTTCGTAACCTAGACGTTTGTTTTTATAAGCTGGTATTCTTCCAAATTCATAACTAGAATATACTTTTTTTGTTGTAGATTTTGTTTCTATATCAATATAAATGCTTTCTTAATACTCCCTAAGGCAAACTGTGATTGAAATATCACCATTAAATGCTGTTGTAAATGTGAATTTTACATTGGACCATATTTACAGTATAAAAACAAAGCATGTAAATACCTTGAACTTGGACTGCCTTTCATGAGATGTTCTGAGTTCTTTCCCTGAATTTTAACCAAATGTTTACCTGAGGGAACAAATGTGCAATAATTTATTTCATGAGACATCAAACAACAGACAATAAAGGTAAATTTTTGCATCTCTGCCATGGGTGTGTAGCGACAGAGGAAAAGAACTGCCAAAATCCTCCTAGCTGGATCGCAGTGGGCACAGACACACTCACTAGGACACATCCTACTCACTTATTTATAAATAGACAGACTATTCATCTCTTTCCTGCCAACCTGCTGAGCTCCATGTGAGGATAAAGTCACAGGATATAACACGTGCTCAAAGATTTGGGATTCAGTAAGCTTACAAAATACATTTTACAATGATGTTTTTGCATTCCTTGCATTTTTGCACTCTGTCTTTTGCTGAATGTGTGCCATCTTGCTGTCTTCTGGTGCTTTTCCCTTTACTAAGATTGGGCTTTAAAATTCCATGACTTCTGGGAAACCAAGATGGTTCTGAAATATTACATGTGGATTTGAAGGACTAGGAACTAACTGCCACACAAGCCTGATCAACCACAGTGCAATTTAAACTTGAAGAATTTGTGAAGAATTTGTTTTGATCTCTTATCTACTTCCATCTTTGTCTTTAATTGGGCAAAGAGTTCTAAATTTTAAGCTGATTCTGTCTCTTGTGAAGTAGAAGAAGGGGAGAGAGGGATTTTCTCAGTTTTTGTCATGCTACCATGTGATACCATGGAATTAGTGAGAATTACAGCTGTATACAAAAACATGACAAAACTTAAGATGATTCAGTCTTTTGGAACAACTCCAAATGCCTGTCTCTCTTTTGGGGTTTGATGGAGCCTGTTTTAGCTTAAACTAAAACATGCAATGAGGTGACTGAAATACATACTGTATAACGTGAAATGCTATTAATGAGATATGTATTTTATTTAAAAAATGTATAGAATGAGCATTTTGTGATATGCTAATTCATGAAATAGAATTAACAAGTGCATTGTGTGACCCTTATTGGTAACACTTTGTCCATAATACAGAGTAATTACCTAGTAAGTACTTAGTATTAGTTATGGAACAATTTTTACTTACAGTTTGTAATTATGTTGATGTAATAGGGTGCTACTATTACACAATTGTTACAGGCCGAGTCTGTTACACAGCTACTTATGTAACCAAAAGATTACACCTAATTAGGTAATTACTCTGTATTATGACACCTTAAAATAAAGTGTTACCCAATTTACTTTTTCTGCACTAATTTAGAAATGTTAATTACTATATTACAAAATAAAGAAAATAAAACATAGCTGTTTTTTAATTTTTTTCCCCACTATTTATAACAGAAAGAAAAGAAACAGAAAGGACAGGACCAGAAATCTAAGACTAGACTAAAGCCAACCTGTCCTCTATGAGCATTAAAGCGTAACATCACTACAGAATATTGGATACTGGCTGGGCCATGACTTTTGCTTTAAAATCATAAAAAGCAAATTAACTACACAAAAAAAGTAAATGTATTAGTATTCTCAAATTATATGTATGGTTTAATTCAAAAACTAATTTTTTATTTAATATTAATCAAAACGTAATACAAAAAGTATTTTCCCAAAGAAAAATATTAATAAAAAGCTTATTTATTATAAAGACCTTATACATGATTAATGGGTGTCCTCTGAATGAAAAGATTAAAACAGGTTTTGCCATTTGATTAATGTGTTTGCTTGAGACTAAAATACAAGTCCTCTATCCATAATATTGCTTTCTCTAGTGAAAAAGTAATCTGAATCTTCAGAGAAATATGCACAGATCAAATAATATGTTGGTAGCTTTTGATGTGAAAGCACAAGGGATGGATTTTTTTTCTCTGAATGATGATAACCAGAAGCAACTGTATAAATTAAAAAACACACAGTTTTGCTATATGATGGAATGGAGTCATGTGGATTAATTCTGAATTATTTTGATGCTTTTATTAGCTGTTTGAGTTCTCATTCTGACAGCATGGTCAGTTAAACAGGTTTAAACCAGAAACAATCTAGTATGATTAATACTCACTGTGGTACAGTGGAGAACGCTCTGCCTCCATTTTTGAGTCACCTTGGTTATTATGGCCTTGATCCCTAAGGAAATACAACACTGTATCAAGAACAAGGAATCCAAAGGAAAAATCATACATCTACAGTATGACTACTTAATTTCTCCTACCTGAGGTGCTGTGCATCTTGACTGAGTCTGAGCTCTTTGCCTGTAAAGTTCTCAACACCTGGAGAGTCAGGGTTGGTGGAACCACTGCTCAATCTATCACTGCTCTCGTATCCTGATTCTGTCCTCTGAATCATCCAGTTATCACTCCTCTGTGCTACATTTGCTCCACCTTTAGGCCTCGTCACCATCATCTGTCGCTGAGACTCCTGGGAGCTTTGACTTTCAGTCTCCAAATGTGAGTCATCTTCATAAATAGTCATCAGACCTTTTTGTTTTTCCTTTATTAGTCCTCTCTCATGGCCAAAGCGACGGATACAGCGAGGGCTCCCGCGATGCTGCTGCTGCTGACGCCGCTCTAGTTCACTCAGCACACTGTCTACATTTAGGACCTCTCGCACTGGTCTCCATGATGGTTTGGACTTGCTACGCTCCGGGAGACTTGCAGAGCCACGATGGCAGAGGGATGATGAATCAACGTGACGAGTAGAGCCAGAGACCATTCCCTGGTTTGAGCGGGTGGACTCCTGGGGTGATACACGAGGTTGTACTGAAGAATGCTCAGGTCGAGAGACTCGTGATGGAAGAGTTCTGTGCCTCTGGTCAGAATGAAACCTTGAGCAATTCTCAGTGGGAGAAGATGATCGAGGATATGTCATATCTATAAAAAAAACATTATTCTGTTAGTAAGTAATTTAATTAATTAATTAATTAATATACAATACAATACAATGGCTCAGAAAACTAAGACAAAAAAAGTTTTAAAAAATTGGTTAGTTATTATAGAATTTAGATAAACTCCTACTACAGATTTAAACAGATCAACAACAAATTTGGTCAGTGTAAAAGAGAAATCCAAGGCCTTTGTGATGTTGAGATCTTGAGTTTTGAAAAAGTGTGTCCGTGGTGGTCTGACAAAAAACGTTTCGCCATGAAATAGGAAGTTGTAGGAACTCAGGCATACATTGTCCAGTCTGCCCCAAACTTCACATATTTGATTTATGTTTGATAAGAGTACTGACCTAAACACATCTAAGGGCCAATATTCTGTTACAATCACAGCATCACCTGCTGGCAACAGGAAATAGCATGTTTTATGCTCTAAAAAACTCATTCTAGAGATCAATGCTATATTTGGTCAGTCTACTCTAAAGCCTTTGAAGTGTTCAATTGTAAAGATCTTGAGTTTTCGCATATACTCCTTCTATTTTCATCACATGCATATTGCTCATCATTTGCAGTTTTTTTAAAGTCACTTGGTGGCGGTGGGCCTGAGTGAAAGGGTCCTTTCGACCCTGCTTGCAGCTTTAATTAAATATCAAATTGAACCTTATTGTAAAAGTGTTGGCAAATAATAACGTCTAGGTTACGAAGGGAACGGAGACGTTACATATGTGAACTCACCTGAGAGACTAATTGCCTTTGAGTTTCAAAGAAAAGGCCAATGAACATTGGCATGCACAGATTGCATTCAGGTGCACCTCATCACTACTTGAGTATAAGACGGCAAGAATGCAGTGCACCTGCAGGTTTTTGCTGGGGAGCTGAGCCGGTGTCAGCGCGACCCCAGAGTCGTGGCAAGGAGTTCCCTACTTCGGGGAACATGGGTTACCTTCGTAACCTAGATGTTACCCTTTTAGTCGAGTCACTTCAACGTTACATACATTGGAATTCTCACGTTATCCTTAGAACACCCATGGTGAACACCCATGGAAAGAGCCATGACTCTGAGGCCTCGTTCCGCGGTGACCCCCATGCTGACAGGCAAGCGTGCCAGCAGAAGAGTGTTTACATAACCTTCCCAACGCACTGGGGGGAAGTAGGGGCCCCCACAGGGTTGCCAGTTGTTACTGAAGCAGTTGGTTGGGGGTACAGCGCACATGTTAAGCATTTCGACATGTGAAATTTTTGAAGAATTCAATATATCAATAAGATTATGGATATAACTGAAGGGGAACATTGGAATATTGATATTTGTAGCCACAACCTACTGGAAGACCCAGTAGGAGCACATCCAGAGCTACTCTGCTCTAGTTCCGACTGTGGGGCAGGAGGATTCAGGTTCACCTAATCAAAGGGGAACACTGAGGGAAGCGCACAGATTCTGTGGGAATGGCACAGCAAGCTGACATCAGCCGGGCTCCTGCTCACCTGCTGTCTTCAGTGAACACACGTAAAACCTTGCAAAGGTGTTCTGTTTCGCCCAGCCTGCAGCCCTACAGATATCTGCTAGCGAGGCACCGTGAGCCAACCCATAAGATGAAGCAACACTCCTTGTTGAGTGGGCTCTCAGTCCTAAGGGGCACGGCTCTCCCTGGTATAGATAAGCCAGGGAGATGGCATCAACCACCCAATAGGCCAACCTCTGTTTGGAGACAGCATTCCCTTTCTGCTGACAACCATAGCAGACAAAGAGCTGCTGGGAGTGTCTGAAGCTCTGAGTGTGGTCTACGTAAAGGCGCAATGTGAGTACGGGACACAACAACTCTAAGGGCGGGTCCTTGCAGAGCTTGCAGGTTCACTACCTGACTGCGGAAGGACTGTGGTAGGAACCTTGGTCACATAGCCAGGCTGGGGTCTCAGGATAACGTGAGAATCAGCGGGGCTGAAAAGAGGCTGGAGAGGTGTGATGCGTCCCATCCAAGAGCGAGACGTGCAGGTTCCAAAGATCGGGACACGAGTGCCAAATTGTGCCCTTCCCCTGAGAAAGGAGGTCCTTCCTCAAGTGGATTTTCCAGGGAGGGGCTGCCGCGAGGAGCATGAGGTCGGCAAACCAGGTCCACAAGGGCCAGTGTCGCGCTACCAGCAGAACCTGCTCCTCGCCATCCCTGATTTTGCACAGTGCCTGTGCAAGGAGGCTCACTGGGGGAAAGACGTACTTGGGCCCAGGAGGCCAGTGTATCCCTGCCGAGGGGTGCCTCATCGAGGGAGTAATACAACCGGCAGTGAAAGGCGAAGAGTTCTATTGGCTCCAGATCAGCTACACTACCTGGGGTTGGAGCTGCAATTCTCCAGGGTGGGTGGACTGCCGTGAGAGCTGGTCAGCTGCAGTGGTCAGCTGCATGAGTGTCTTTGGAATTGGAACAGTGTGCAGCGATTTTCAGATTTCGGACTCCACAGGAGCAGATGGCAGGCGAGTTGTGACATGCGGCAGGAGCGTAGACCACCTTGTCTGTTGATGTACGCTATGGCTGCAGTGTAGTCCGTCCGGACAAGCACGTACTTGTGGTGCAGCATCGGTCAAAAGCGACGCAGGGGCATGAAACATCCCTGGACACTTGTCCTAGGGGGACTCCGGCCCGTAGGAAGACAGGGTCTGATCACTGGCTGAACAGGCGGCGACACTCCGGGGAAACGCCAATCCGGAGAGTGCCACAGTGCCATGCATCTCGAAGCTGCGCTTTGAGATGAGCTTTTTGAACCGCAGCCTGAGAAGGGATTGATGGGGGCAAGTCCGGCCCGCAAGAGTGGACGAGAGCTTACATGTCTTGGACGGGAGCTGTGGCTGGCCCCGCCAGACCGAGGCACCGTGCGGGCATAAATGCACAGGCACAGCGTGCTCGACCTGTGGGAACGCCACATACCCCCTGGTTGCACCGCCGTAGAGAGTGGTGACGGGAGAGGAGCTGAGAGCGCATGCGTGACGAATACGGGATCCGCCACGACCTGGTCAGTTCCTTATGCATCTCTGGGAAGAAAGGCACTGGGAGAGAATGCGGTAGCCATAGTCTTCTCCTGAATTGCCCAGGGAAGACCTTTCGCGGCGACTCTGGGCACTCAGTAGGTCTTTGCTCACTGGAATGCAAAAAGCTGGTACAGCTGGCCTTGAAAAAGGCCACCAGCCCACAGGATCCGCTGACAGCCACCCAGTGAACACTGTCAGACGAGACAGCATGAACTCTCAGGAACTCTTTTCAGTAGATCTCCAACTCCAACTTCAAAATGAAAGCCGAGGGGGTCTCCAGCTCAGGAACGGTGAAGGCTCCAAAGCGAAAGTCTGCAGGTGCACTGCATTCATGCCCTCTTATACTCACGTAGTGATGAGGTGCACCTGAATGCAATCTGTGCACGCCAATATTCATTGGCCTTTTCTTTGAAGCTTAAAGGCAGTTGGTCTCTCAGGTGAGTTCCCATATGTAAAGTCAAAGTGGTTTGCCTGAAAGGGTAACTATGCTATACCTACAGACAAAGTCTTTCACAGTAATGTTCTGTTTTTAGTTTTTTTTCTTGAACTTGAATTCATGAATTAGTTTTAATGATTTAATAATTTGATTAGTCTTTTCATTCAGCTGTTGCTTAATTATTTCTTTGTTTGTTTTAGTATTTACAAGCATATGCCTGTTTCTTCTCTTAGTTGTGGTTTCTCATTAACGCTTACATTCAGTTCCTTTACTAATAAAGTCTGTTTGCTTTAATGTTCATCTTCATGCTCATGCATACATTTAACCAAAGCATCACATTAAGTTTATGCTGATTTTAACATGAATTTTAAGCCTCTTTGAACAGTATATGCTTTGGCAGGCTGTTTAATAAGACAGATGGTTTGCTGTTATTTTGGAGGTAAGCCAGTGCTCTTTTTTAACTTTTTTCCTGTGTGGAAGTTGACTTTAGAAGCTCCGTCTGTCAGAGCAAGCAGCCTGAAAATAGAAAAGTTGAATCATGATCAGGACACTGCTTCTATGTTTTCAAACTCCCAGGACTAAGCTGTAAGCTGCAATCTCAACTAAATAAACAGTGGCTGTATATGCTGGCTCATGAGCAAAAGAAAAATCTTATTTTTATAAAATAAAAATATCTAAGATATAGTAATAAATAAATAAATAAATATGATATTATGAAATGTCTGAATTGATTAACTCGATCAAAATATATATGTATGAAATATTTTAAATGTTTTATACTGTCTCAAATATAAAACCTCATTTCAGACAGAAAAAATAAAAAGGGCTATAGTACCAAACTAAAAGTCTAAAATCGGCTTATGCTAAAAGGGCTCTAGTGCTCATGAAAAGGTTTAGCAGTTCTGTTTTGGCCAGTGGATGATGTCTCATGACTGATGCATATTACCAGTGGAAACCGTATTACATGTGTAACACATAAATCTCCATCAATTACAAAATGCAATTGCAAACCGCAAGGTAAAATGAATGAGTAAAGCATGGTCTATATTAACACTGTAATATAATTAATGTCTAAACATTTTAGAAGCACATTAGTAAAAAGTTACAGTTATTGTATGACAAATATTCTGTATGAACTTCATTGGAATTAGTTAAAAAAAAACAAGAGAAACTACTAAGGCTACTGTGCTAAGGACAATTAATTTTTGAATTCATAACCCATATATTTCATTATAAATATGTATCTTTTATTATCATACCTTTGTGTTGAAGGGAGTCGGATCTTCTGTAACTTCTTTCACTCTCTCTTCTCTGTCCTCCTCGGTGAGAAAAATCTCTGGAAGACTCCCTGAACCTGCTGGGACTTTCTGGAAGCACTTTAACTAGGAATTTGAAAAGGAAGAATTTTGTGACTTTCACCATAGCAATATGATTCTAATGCAATTTCTCTAAACATTGTTTGCTTCTTTAGCTAGCCATTTCATGGAAGCATAAAATATTGTATGAACATGAAAAACTAATCATGATGACCTACACCGATTGGCTGAAGACTGCATTGTTTTGTGGGATCCCTGATTTGTTCGTTGGGAACCAGCACTCATATCTCTCACACTGTCCAGTTTCTTAGAGCCTGACAGCTGAGAATCTGTCAAACAGAACCAGAGACAGAGAAACAGAGCAATTCAAATTACTATTCAGTGTCTACCTGCCACTATTTTGCACTGTCCTAAACTAAAAAGAAAATCCTCATATCAATCCAAATCTTTTTTTATATGGTATACAAACGGAGAAGAAAGAAAGTAATGTAACAACAACCTTCGTCCATAGCACATGATGCAAGGGACATAAAACGTGATTATTACCATTTTGTGCTATATTTTATTGTTATCCATCGCTGTAGGCTGAACTTTTCAGAGAAAGACTTATACTACCGTTCAAAAATTTGAGGTCAGTAAGACATTTAATATTTTTAAAGATGTTTCTTCTGCGCATCAAGGCTGCATTTATTAGATTAAAAATTCAGAAAAATAAATATTGAAATATTATCAAAATTTAACTGTTTTCTGTGTGAATATGTTTTAAGTGTAATTTATTGCTGTGATACAAAGCATCATTACTCCAGTCTTCAGTGTCAAATGATCCTTTCAGAAATCATTCTAATATGCTGATTTA
>JAUYWG010000031.1:2679123-2707379 GCA_034779775.1 Enteromius afrohamiltoni
ACCTGTTTGGAACCTTTTTTTTTTTTTTTTTTCTTAGATGAATAAAAAACAACATATTTTTTTACCAAATATAAAACATTTCTAAAATGTACATCTATGCTATGACTTTTTTGTTCATTTAATAGATCCTTTTATAATAGAAGTATTCATTTCTTTCAAAGAAGAAAGAATAAAAATGTATTGATCCCAAACTTTTGAACAGTAGTGTAACAGTAATATAACAGTAGTATATAACAACTATAACAGTAGTTTTGAACATTATTATCCATTTTAAATAAATGTTTGTCTTTTTAATATTTTAATGATCAAAGAATCTTAAAAAAACTATTAAGCTGTTTTATTTATTATTAACTGTTTTATAACACTAATAATAACAAATCATTATATTAGAATGATTTTTGAAAGGTCTGAAAGTGACACTGAAGACTGAAGTAATGATGCTTTGTATCACAGGAATAAATTACGGTAGTGTATATAAATTGATTCTTTATCTCATCCAGTGTACAGTTAAGTAATCAAATAAGGCAATGCAATCTGTAACTTAACAAACAGCTTTGAGTAGAGGCTAAACTAAACTAAATTACATCTCTGCTGTGTCTGTAGACTTCTGTTGGGTGAGAGAGAGGACAAACTTGCTCATTACGTCCTTATATAGGGCATGCAGTGAGCCACCCCAGATGTTTAAAGAGGGAAAAAACAAGCACATGGATTACCGCATTCCCAATAGATGAAGAGCAAAGTCTGCCACTGTACAAACAGAAATATTGTATAATAAATCAAACAAATAGGAAATAATAATTCAGTTAAACTAAAACCATCAGACAAAAAAAAGGAAATTCTTTGGATTTAAAATGACATCTCTCATAATATAATCTATCTAAAGTTCTAAAGAAAGATAGAATTAAAACTTCAAAAAAAGGAAAACGACCATTAAATACTTATGTAATCTTGACCTGACTGCAAAACAATGCTGAAAAAAGACTGCAGTAACAATAAATGCATTTCATCTTTGATCACAAAACAAATATTAACTAATCAAAACACATTACCTTGAGAACACAACACACCAATAACAATACAATGATTACTATGATAATCCAATGATAATAAAATTAATGCTTTGACTTCTTTTTTACTTTTAGTTATGTAATATCTGGCTTTTTGCCAGTTTTATTTTAAGGGCCAGTGAGTTCAGGAAACAATGCTCTATATATAGGAACATGTCTTCTTTACCATTTACAAGGAAAATTATAACGTCTAATGTAAAAGTTTAGAAAGCTTTGTTGCTCTTAAAAATCACTGTCTAAAGATCTTTGTTAAATATATTAAGCGTACAAAAAAGACCACAACAAATTTTAATGACCAATTTCATTGATGTTATCTTTTTCACTACAGACAAAAACATTGTTCTCAAAGCCAAGCTTTATTAATTAATGTGGTGTTCAACCCATCATTTAAAGCCAGTGAAAACTTAGCATCTCTGATGAAAGCATGGAAGCGTGAGCTGTCTATCACTAGCAAAAAAGCATCTGTGTTCTGCTCAGCAGAAGTGTTGCCAGCTCAGTCTAAAGTACACAGCTCAGCAGAGACTGCAGGAACAAGCTGGCGTAGATCCCACATTAAACATCCTTCCAAAAGCACCAGAGGAACAAATCCAGGAAACACATTAAGACCTTTCACAGTCTACAAAAGACTGAGCAACAACCAAGTAAACACACAAAGGTCCAGCAGAGGAGGGACGTTATCAAGAGGACAAATTGCTGCTGCGCAACTGCAATAGTTCCTCATGTACACACACCATTGTCAGTATCAAATAGTATCAAATCAATAAAGCTTTCGAGACAAAAGTAAAGAAATACAAACACTACTTACAGATATTTATGGAAAAATAAGAATGCTTTCCCATTCCAATAGGACTAGGTGAATATGACAGCCTGGGGAGGATATCCATTTAGCACACAAGTCAGAGTAAAGCAAGAGTGGAAGAGAGAATAAAAGGAAAATTCAGCAGAGGGGACAAGAGAATAACAGTGCACTGCAGAGGCCAGAGGGAAAGGATTAGGAGAGACAGAAAGAGAGAGAGATAAAGTGAAAGGCAGTAAGAGAAAGTGCGCGTGGGTGATAATCCCTGTCCTCTTTAGAGTTCAGAATCCCGCACAGAAATCAACTCATCCACCTGGTAAATGCTTGCTGCAAAACTGGGATTTGTGCTCAAGGTCACAAATATATTGTGATGAATAAAAGTGCATTTTACATAACTCTCAGGGCCCACTGAAAGTTGGTTTGTACCTAATTTCCATACAAAAGATCATTCACTTTGTTCATTTTGGAATTAAAACCCTCACACTGACATGATGCTGGGTTTAACGGATTTAAATTTTAAGCAAATTAAATATTTAAAGGGTTACACCCAAGCCACACAACTAAAAAACACTATACTATGTAATATGTTTATCTCATACACTGTTAAGCAAGGTGATTTTACCTGTCCCCTTCCCATTGAGGGGGGAGCTGTAACGGGACCACATGGTGGTCTGCCGGGGGGCATCCTCATTGGACACTGCGGTACCATCTGGGTTGGCGTAGAACAAGAGGAGTGGCTGGAAATGACCTCGAATACATTTAGATGCCACATCTTTCCACTTGGAGCCAATCTAGATATAAGATGTTAGACACAAAAATATGTCACTGAAGACTAAGAGTTCAAATATCTTAGAGCAATAATGATGACCTACTTTCAGGTTTTTAGAATGTGCATCTGAAACCACAGTCCAATGCTAAATGAGAGCCAGAGATTCTTAAATCAGAGCCATATTTAAACATAGGTTTAATTATTATTCACGCTAGAACTAATAACATCCGGCTTTATAGTCAGGGAAATCCAAACAGTAATTTTATTAAGGTGATGTCACACACTGTAATCTGCTCTGGCCCTATTCGAAAATATGGTGAATAGAGATATGTCATCTATGATATCCAAGTGTTGTCCAGAGAATACATAGCATTCAAAGATTCTGTAATTTGGAATAGTTGCGATGAAGATTACTTCATTTTTTATGGGAAGGTTCCAGTTTGAAGTTCCAGTTCCAGTTCTTAAAAGTACTGCTTGAGTATCTAACTCACTGGAGCTACTTTAAGCAACTGTCTGCTAGGTACTTTGATAGAGCACATAAATCACATCACATAGAGACTGTGTTTGCTCTAAATCTTAATTTATCTTAGACAAACTGATAATAAGGTGCAGACTGCGTAATCTAATTACATTTACTTCCATTTAGTGCAGTACTGTACTTGATGTGGTTTCTAAACAATATTTTTTTTTTCCTTTACATTTTTTTCCATTTTATAGGGTCCTTTCCCTATTAAACTCTTTATTACTTTCATTCCTATTTGGTTGTACTTTGATTTACAGTACATATTCTTGCAGCGTTGTTAATGAAGAAAGTAGATGAAGTTAACAATGAAGTTAACATGGGTTAACATCCCTAGATACCACTTCTCTTCTGTGGAGGATAGGTTACTCAGTATAGCTTGTGCTCACTAAAATCTGGAACACATTCCCTACGTCCCTGTGCATCATTCAAATGTTGCTCATTTCCTCCTGTATTTCAATTGATGATGATTCCAGAAACCAAAGTGCTGAAAGAATCTGTATTAGATCTTGAGAATTTTCCATATTACATTATATTCTAAATTAACTGACACTATCAAAGACAAAATGGTGGAATGTCATGCATCAACCCTTATGGTGTTTGAACCTACAATCTAGAATCCAACACATTCAAAGAAGGAATATCAATGATATTATGAACTCTTTCAATCTTACAATATGTGCAAATGTGTGCTTATTAAATACCTCTTTAACGGTTGCATCATCAAAAAAGATCCATTTGGAAGATTTGCTGTGAAAAGCGAATGCTAGGTAATGTCGACTAGAGTAACAGATCATTCCCACCAGGTGGAGATCTCTCTTCTTGGCATTTTCATCAGTGACTCTATAGAATAGCTGAAGAACAAAGAGAGAGAACAGTCAAGCTGACATTTTAAACCCACGGTGAGGATAATGAAAGACTGAAGACATTTTGAAGCCTTGTGATATACAAAGTGACATATTTAGTCTTCTGCAATATATCAGTCCCATCTGCGGACTGCAATCTCTCAAAATCAAAACGAAGGGTAAACTGCCTCTAGCTCGGGAGTTTAATCTGATGTACAGGATGGCTTTGTCATAGTGTGCCAAGGTTCATGATGTCTCCTCTGGTGTAGTGACCTAGACATTATGTGATACTGGCCTGCAGCATTCATATGACTGCTGAGGAGGAAACTGAGGTCTAACAGAGGGGAATCTGAAAGCAGAAATGTGGCATTTGAATTTCATGTATAATATTTATGCACGTAAGGTGAGGCCATGAAGATGAATTGAATTTGCAAGAAAGTAATTTTTGCAAGTAAGAAAGTAATTCTCATTTAAATTTTACATTTTTAGTATTTGGTAGTGTGTGTTTGTCATTCTTTTATTATTTTTAACATTTTAGTTAGTTATCTTAATTAAATGAATAAATGAAACTGAGAAGTGTTGCCTTGTAATCTAGCTGAAATAACATCTTGATTTAAGATATTACTTTTATATCTTATTAAAATATAAAAGATTATTATTCTTCTTAATAATATATTATTAAGTTTAGTTTTGGACTGCTTTGGTATATATGTCAGGTTCCCTGCATGTTGTTTAATCAATGTTTTGATTTAATTAGCAACCCAGAACATGACTCGCAGTCATTGAATACATATTAAACAATAAAAACTTATATTAGCCAGAGCTGTGTAGAGAGATTTGACTCTCACCCCCGAGAGATTGAGGTTTGGGCCCAGAGAGCGGATGACATCTTCAGTGAGATCAGACTGTTCAGCGTCCCACACAAACCCAATGGTGACGATCTCTGGGCAGTTCATCAGCACACGGCGGATTTTGATACTCTGTCCACAGTTACTCTGCAAAGCACAGATCAAATTACACTGAACAGAATGTCAAACAAAGGCATACTGATGCAGCATTTAATAATAATAATACTGTTTTATTTGTATAGTGCCTATCAAGACGAAAATGCATTCAGGAAAATAAGCATAAACAGAGGTTAATTACAGTAATTAAGTCAATCCGAAACACTGCATGGTGAAAATAATGAATAGAGCTCTCGGGGTATGATAATGATTTACATAAACAATACCTATTTATTTTTTGTTTTGTTTTTATTCATTTCTATTTTGAAGACCTTTGAAAGATATCTAGATTTAACACTTTACTACAGTTGTCAGAAGAGAAAAGAGGTCAACTGTGGCTTGACATGATAATTATTAGCGCTACAGTGACGCAACTAAAGCTTCAGGCCATTTCTCATTTACTGATGGAATGGACAGCTAATTCAGGGTGTAAAATTATCTGTGCAATTTTTGCTCAGCTGAAATAAAAAATATTAGAAGCCTTTTAAAACTGACAGCTGGCAGCCTGAGAAGAAGCAAGAGTTATATTGAACTCATCATTTAGAACTTAGTATTAACAAGAACTCTAACAAGAGTTTTCTGTTATCTAACAAAAATAAATTTTTATTTTAATATAATTTCATATTTTTATTTGCTTTTCTTTTGTTTGGTTTCACAGGTTTGACCTAAAAGCTATGCTCTGAAGTTATCAGACATGACAAATACAGGTCAAATAGTAATAAACATCACAAATAAGACATTAAACTTAAAGGTCTCACAATCTAATGTACATGCGACTAGTTAAGAATGAAAGAAAAGCTAATATACAGGGCAGTTGCGGAGATCTCCAATGGTGTTGGCTGCCTGCAGCAGTTCACCAAACATGTCTGAACGCAGTCTGTCTGTCTTCTCCAAGATTCGCTCCACTTGTTGACTGGCAAAAGAGCAAAGAGCACAAAGAGGATCATTTGTTTCTAGGTAGTAGACATACTGTACTGCTGACCTCTATTCCACTTTGTTCAAATTATACTGTAATCCTTCAATGTAAACAGTTGGCACACTGACACTATTCAAAAAAACACATACAACATTACTTGGAGTAGATTATCCCTTACAGTAGATTATTTCACTCACCATAGGGCCGTGGAGGATACATAGTGCACAAACTCAGTGAAGGGAAGAGGGTCTGATGATGCTCCACAACTACGACAAACAAACTACATAGGGAAAGAAACTTCGGTGAGGGTCTAACCATACCAATAAAAAATACAGAAATATGCTATTGTAATTGTGCCTTGGAATGACTTCATGTCTCAAAGACTAACACAGAAAACACTGAGAATAAACTGTTATTTCGAGCAGTAGCTGAGTAGATTTTTGTGAAAATGGAAAAAAAAGGGGAAAAAACATCATAGTACCTGCTCATAGAGAGTCATGGCAAACTTCTGGTGGGTGATGCACGATTTGGAAGTACACATTTCTGTGGCTGAATCAGAAACCAGGTGCAGGTGTATCCTTTCTAAAATGTTCTCCTGTCTCCCATAGTTTACAAAAGATTGGAAAAGCAAGCAAAAAGAAAACAATGATCAGTGACAAATCAGACTCAATTGACACAGTTATTCTTAGTGCTGGACTCAAACTTCTTCATGTTATTTAAAAAACATTATTTATTATTAGAGACATCAACCTATCACAAAGTAGGCCAACCAACTCAAAACAGCTACTTAAAATAAAGCACAATGATGGCACCAAAAGGATTAAAATTATTCAGAGCAAATGAACAGTAAACAATTATATCCAATTGCTCACTCATAATAAACATAATTTATAACACTGTTATAAGAAATAGTTTATGACATTATATACATTCTAATTTCACCATTTAGCTTTTCAATATTTTTCACCAAACAAAAGTCAAGCTAGAAAGGCTTTAAAATGATAATAGTTAATCACAAAAATGTTTAATTATGCCATCATTTACTTACCCCCATATAATTATGCAAATGTCTGATTTTCAAAATAGTTTATTTTGTGTCCCACAGAAATAAAAAGAATGTCAATACACGTTTGGAACAAAATGACAGCAAGTAAATAATTACAGAATTTTCACTTTTGGTCAACGATATTTAAATCTCTTTTTATTTAAAGTACAGCTTTTCCTATAAAACGCAAACATTTAAGCAGTACCCAGACACTGCAGAGATCATGAAATGTGGCTTATGCCCCTATGCAGTGCATACATAGCTGTTTGTGATGGTCACAAGCGAATGTCATATGGACCCAGATCAAATTAGATCAGCTGCATGGTGATGATGTATAAACCACTTTAACCTTTCCACTTTAACTTCCCATTGGTGCATACATTTAAGCACACTACCACATAACTCCAGTTTTAATAAAAGCTAACTAGAAACCAGCCATTGGCATTAGCCTTAACTAAGATCTAAATGTCAGCAGTCTTTTTTGCACCACAGCTAAACAAAAAAGTACATTAAAATTCTACATTTACATATACAATGTACATATACATGTTTTCTCTGAGGTCAAACATACAAAACACTCTGCTGCATCATCCATGAGGCCCAGCTGGAAGCGCTGCTCATCTTTAAAGGTCTCAGCGAGAGCATGACGCAGGGTATCTGATGGCAGAGCCCGCTCTCGACTCTGCTGGAACTGACAGAAGATGCTCTATGAAAAGAAACAATGCAATAAACCTCAAATACAAATTCAGCAATGCAGTATACACACTTCAGATATGCAATATAGGGATCCTTGTTTCACAGTTTGTTTACTGTCTAAAAGAACAGCTTTATATACAGACAACATCCTAACCATACTGGAAGTGCATAACTGATTTAAGATGTTCTTCATTGGAAGAATCTTTATTAACGGTCACTGACACACAGGACATAACAATAGCAATCCTCACATAAACTGTACCAGACCAGAATTAATGCTGACACTTAATTCTTACGTTGTCTTAGTAACTAAGATAGTATATGTCTGTGATAATCATACATTTGTAAAACGCACCAATATTGAGTGAAATATAATTAAATATATTTTTTAATTACTTCCAATGCCTTTTCACACGGTCACAGCCTACTGATCCCAGCTCAGCCGTCTTCACACTCCTAGTGACCTAATTAGGAATTGGTGACACCTGGGTTCAATGAAGCTACCTGCATAAAAGCTGTGAAGACGGCTGAGCTCAAGGTACTAACCCTTTTACTTACCTTCAGACTTTCATGACAGTACTTCATGTTATTGCTCTCCATGTATGTTATGTTTGATGACTATAGTCCAAGCTTTCTTACCTACCTGCACTGAGCACCTGACACGAAGGGCGATCTTCACTGAGCTGGAAATTCAATCACTCACCGTATCTACTTACCCGAGGAGTTTCAAACAAACAAGCATTGTGATCGAATTATCGCCATCTCCTGAATGACGAACATGTGAGAAACTGCCTAATACTTACCTTTATTCACTCACCTTGTCTACTCGCCTCTCTTCCAAGCTCACGGAACCTTGGCATCACCCCCTCATGGAGTATTAAGCAGTGGCTACTTCAAGTGAACATGATCTGATGATCGCCTGGAATATTATAAACTGTGTTTGAGCGATAAGGAGATCGCTGAGAGCTAGATGATCCTCAGTGAGAGCGATCTGGAGATCCTCGTTCATTATTATTGCAGAAGTAAAAGCTCCCCAACCCAGCTATGCAATCAGTAAGAGCGGTAAAACAAGTAATGATCAAAGTTCCAGAATCACAGCCAGTAAAGCCGGTAGAGAACCAAGATCCAGTTCCAGAGTCTGCTGCGCTCCAAGAGCGCCCTCCAGAGTCTGAGCCAGAGTTCACCCTACCAGAACCAGAACTAGTCACGCTGTTCGAGCCAGAGCCAGAGCCACAGCCGGAGTTCACGCTACCAGAACCAGAGCCAGTCACGTTGTTAAGGCCAGAACCAGAGCCACAGCCAGAGTTCATGCTACAGGAGCTAGTCATGCTGTCAGATCCAGAACCTGAGCCACAGCCAGAAGTCGCGCTACCAGAGCCAGAACCAGTCACGCTGTTCGAGCCAGAGCCACAGCCGGAATTCATACTGTCAGAGACTGAGCCAGTGCCACAGCCCGAGTTCACGCTGCCAGAGCCAGTGCCCATGAACCACCACAGCGGAGGGCTGCCCATGAATCACTACAACCCAAGGCGCCTGATCCTCCATGGCCTCCCAATGCCCCTGATCCACCATGGTCTACCAAGGCCCCTGATCCTCGGCCTCCTAAAGCTCCAGATCCACCATGGCCTGCCAAGGCTCCTGATCCACGAGAGCGGGTCAGGTCTTCTATGCCGTCCTGGAGGCAGTCTGTGATGGGGCCTCGCATGGACTCCAGGATACCCACCCACCCCCCCTCTCATTCTATGGAGAATGTTTTGAGGTGCGAGGACGCACCCTCTGGGAGGGGGAGGTAGTGTCACACGGTCACTGCCTACTGATCTCAGCTCAGCTGTTTTCACACTCCTAGTGACCTAATTAGGAATTGGTGACACCTGGGTTCAATGATGACTATTGTCCAAGCTTTCTCACCTACCTGCACTGAGCACCTGACACAAAGGGCAGTCTTTACTGAGCTGGAAACTCAATCACTCACTGTATCTACTTGCCTGAGGAGTTCCAAATAAGCATTGCGATCGGATGATCGCTATCGCCTGAACACGTGAGAAACTACCTAATACTTACCTTTATTCACTCACCTTGTCTACTCGCCTCTCTTCCAAGCTCTCAAAACCTTGGCATCACCCCTCATGGAGGATTAAGCAGTTGCTACTTCAAGTGAACATGATCTGATGATCGCCTGGAAATTTTATGAACTGTGTTTGAGCGATAAGGAGATCACTGTGAGCTAGATGATCCTCAGTGAGAGCGATCTGGAGATCGCTCCTCTTTCATTATTATTGCTATCTGTGTTTACTCTGCTTCAACCATCATTAAAACTTTAAGCTTACCTTCTTTGTCTGCCTCATCCATGACTGAGCGTTACAGCCTTTTAGTTTTCAGTGAATTATATTATTTCTTATATCTACCATTTTGAACAAAAAACATTTTAAACAGATTGCCACAAAGCAGTAAGATATTTTTATCCATAAAGGACTCATGTTTTGGTCAAAATAAGATCTTTAAGTCACCAAGAAATAAAAATAGACTATTATTTTGACTTTTTATGGAATATTGCAGTGTTTATTATTAATGATTTATATATGCCCTTTTTTTAAATTAATGTATCCATAATCGTGAATGCGGGTACAAGGGCTAGTCGATAATCTGTCACTCACATGAAATCACAGCAATTAGAAAATGAAAACACTCCAATCATTTAATCAATTCCAATAGACAAAATCTATCTCAGCACAGATTTCTCACCTATAATATTTTCTATTGCATGCAAACTTAGTTACTAATTTCATAAATAATTTTAAATAATACAGTACAGAAATTCAAACAATGAAGCCTACTAGGTTTTGAGACATTTGAGCCTTCATGTATGTACCTTTAAAGCACAGAAAATACAGGCATCACCCAAGCAGAAATGGCCAGAAAGCTGCCGTAGGCTCCTCCTGAAGATGTCAAGCTGCCAAAGAACCTTTAAGAAACGGGTCATTAGTTTGCATAGAATCAGCCCATTATAGTGAACCATTGTAAATCATTTTGCACCCATAAAAGCTATATAAAAACGTTCAAAAAATAAACTCCAAATAGACTCCAAAACAGGTTTTTCACAATTCAAAAGAAAAACCTTTTGTGGTTCCTTGCAGTGAATGCTTCTTAAAATAACAATTTGTAAATTTGAAGTACAATATATGTGCAGTAGGTTTTTATGAATGCTAAACTTTCTTCAAGAAACCACAGAAGTCAATAAACAACCATTTTTAACAAGTTCTCAACATTGCTTATAACATCTGTCAGTGTTTGCAAAGTTGACTAGCGTTAGCATTACACAGATTATTTCGCATTCACTATTTGCAAAATCCCACACCTGCACATGCTTTTAATATTCACCAGAATATCACTCACCTGCACAGCACTGTTGAGGAAGCAGCTGTTCTGGCCTGGCTCATTAAGAAGACCTTTGGTCAAAGCGAGAGAGATCATACTGCCCGGCTGGTAGGACTTGCCCAGCCCTGTCCCGCTCCAGGCACCTGTACCAGCCATGTTGCCTCCAGGCTTTTTAAATAGTTTGACCCATGCCATGAGGTTGGAGCCTGGCCCTCTCCAGCAAACAACCAGAGTCAATTACTGAAGAAACTTGAGGTTGATTCATCTGTTTTAGGCAACATTAGTTCTCAGCAGTCCCTGTACCTGACAGAGAAGACCAACTTCACAGTGCCTTACAAAAAGAGCCAAATAAACTGCACTGGATTTCTTTTCGATGTGCAGGATTTGACAGCACACCATTTGGAAAAAAGGAACCATTCAAAACAGTAGCTTATTAAGTGGGAACATGTGACTTTTAGCCACAAGTTGCAGTGCGTTGCTTTATCAGTCCAGCAGTTACTATGACAATGATGACACTTTGTCTCCTCGGTATGTGTGGATTCATCTGCATCCAGGCACACTGGCAATATGAGGATGGATGCAGATAGAAGAACAAATCCATTACTCTGCTCAGCATTTCCAGCAAAGTCAATGGAGGTCACTGAAGGGGGTCATTCATAAAGGCTACTCAAGGCAGGCACTGAAGTAGAACACTGGCTAACAAAGGAAGACCTACAGAGAGGGAGAGACACAAAGAGAAGGGTTGGGGGTGCAGTAGGTGAGCAATATGAAAAGACAAAATCAATGTTGTTAAATAGAAAGCTACATCAGGGTACTACAGCCATTTTGTACACAGAAGTATTACATAGACGCTAATGCTATTTGCCATTAGGAGTTACGTATTCTTCAGTACACAAGGTTTATGGATAATATACATGACAGGATGTTTTGTCCTTTGTCACGGTTACCTGAATTCTCGAGAGTATACCATACATAACCGGGCATAAAGTGTATATAGAATTTGGCCATTGATTGTGAATTCAAAAGAATTGCACGATCCCATTTGTATGTTTTTGTATAATCTGCTTAAAACCTGCTTAAAGATCCTCAGTCCTCATACATTGTGTGTATATGTATTCGTATTACTTTGATCATTCTCTGAAGATCCCGCTTTCTCGAACACCACTAATTGGTCATTATCTTTCACGTATACAAACAATAGGAAAACAAACATAGACATTTAAGGTAATTTAGAAAGCCTAGACATGACAAATCTGTAAAATGTATATACCATATGGTCGTTCTGCCTATAGATCAATAGTTCATAAAATAGATGCTGACTGGCTGGCTTTTTACTGGTTGAGCTCACAATGAAAATCCTGGCAAGACCAAATATTTCATTAGACGTTATCTCTGGTATTCACCTCAGTGTTGAGAGGCACAATGACAACGGCAAGATAAAACATCAAAAGAGACGATAATGGTCTTTGGTCAGCAATGTTTAAGACATGACAACAAAAAACTAAACTAAAATAGCTGAAAAATGTAAGTACAAGAAACAAACATAGTGACTGTTTATAGTCTGTTTATAATTGAAGTCTCTTTTGTGTGGTTGACTATTATCCATTGCATCGTTACTGCGTCCATGGATCAAAAAATTTTATGTTTCTGTAAAACTGTCCAAGTGTAAAATGTCTTATTCTTTATTTAACATTCTTCTTGGACAATGCAGCCACTCCAGTTAATGAGTTTATGTACAAATCAGTTGTAAAAAGGCAAAACTATCATTCTACTGAGTTTAAATGATAGTATTACATTTTATGTCTAGAGTAAATAACTCAAATCTCAAAAAACATTTTAAAAGAGAATATAAACAGGTGTACAAGCAAGTCGCGCATATGTTGCTTAACATATTCAAGAAGGTACAAATACTTTTTTGGTGCATTTGCAACACAAAACACTTTTCAATGACCTATGTGAATTTCTGCAGTTTTGATTTGTGTTTTCCTTTGAGAAACTAATTAAAAACTGTTAAATGTAACATTAACAACTTTTGAGAATATAATACTTCATTTCTATGCAACTGGAATGTTAGAAAAAAATCTAGCTATTTATAATCTTGTGTTTTTAGTAATCATCTCTTATTTAAAGTACCACATTTTTAGACAGGAATGCACTGCTTACTTTGACACCTCTGAAACTCATTAAACATGAATGACAGATGCTTGACATTTCAGTCTTGACACAAGTCACTGAGTCTATTCAAACATAAAATATTAACGAAATTAACGAATTATACAAGCGTATTATTGCATGTAATTGTAGCTTTTTGAGAAGTTCAGCTGTGTCATGACGCCTGAAGCGAATGATTCTGTAAGGATATCTGACTGTTGTTCAAGGCAATTCTCTACCCGGAGCCTCTGTGGCCAGGGTCAGGATGAATGTAGAACTTGTTGCCGCAGTGTCGCAGTATATTACTGTAAATGCTGGAACATTGCCATGGCTACCACATAAAGATGATGAGCTGTAGGCAGCTGCAGCACTGATGCTGAATTCCTGCCTCTTCTTACTGAAAATGCAGAATTTCTAACAGTATGAAATTAAAATTTACAAAGAACCATTGAAGGCGTTTCTGAAGAATTTGTTTGGTTCTCACAAGCACTTGAATATTTACACTAAATATATGATGCTCTGGAGTTTACCAGTGTAAATAATCATAAAGCAAGTAGCTATACATTATTAAATGGCTATGCAGCTGTTCGTCATGGAAAATTTTACTTTCTGAATAACTATTTGGGGTACTGTTCTTTTTATGCCTTTTTTAAACGAATAGTTAAAATACTGTGACAGAATATATATGGCTTATTGACACAATATATGGCGATATTTGAGCTCATTTGTCATTAAAAAGTGCAGTGAGACTGCTGAATGTCACTTACTTTGCGTATAGTCTTTAAAAAACAATTTGTGTGTGTGTTTTAAGTAGTTATGAAACAGAGTCCATTATTATGACGTCTTGTAACAGTACCTGCATAACATGACATGATAAACAAAAGCAAAAAATGCGCTCAGCATGCCGTTACACCTGTCTCTGCGCATGCGCATCAGGCGACCTGCTATATGCCGCATTTTTGGGCATTAGAACGCGCCTATGATGCCCAAAAACGCTAACCATGTAGGAAGCTAGCTGGGTTTCAAAACACAGTAAGTAATAAACAAGAACAGCTTACCTACGCGTGTCCAGTATATTGGTACTTAAATCCTGATTTACAAGCCTGTTTATCTACGTCGGTACATTGGGAGCTGTGAGTTCATTATGCACGTCCAGCTCAAGTTACTAGCTGTCCCAATCCTTCATTGCTCAGCGTGACACAAAACGCAGTAAATCCGTATAATCAAAGATCTTCTTACAGGCCTAAACACAATAGCTCCGCAGCACTGTGTCCATGTTCATGCATTCCTGCTCCTCCACACTCATCGGCATGAGGGTTTATCCGTTCAGGTCCTGAGCTAGAGATTATTCTGATGGATGTGGAGTTAGACGCGCTGACTCCGCCCCTCATATACCGCCACACTATTTACTGTCATTCCGCAGGAATAACCCGCGTGTGCGGAGGGCGTGGATTCTCACGAGACCCAGCAAAACAACCGATGTGACATTTACATTGTTGTACAGTGCTGGCCATTGCGGTGCTTGACGTGTCCGAGACAAAAAATAAATAAATAAATAAAAATCATGTTTTTGCATGATCATGTAATAACGTTGTTATTATATTACACTTACCGTCGACTTTTAGGAAATTAGACCACTAGACGACAAGATGACGTTTGGGATATGAACTGAAACTTATGCAACAATAAACCAATTCCACAGGAAACTGGGGCAAAATAGCCTATGCCCAAAACCATGTGACTCAAAGGTGATGAAATATGTTGTTTTGATTGAGCAAACTGCTGAAATTTATGATTTTATTAATAAATGTTCACTTTTTTTTTTTTTTACATTTGTGATAAAGATTTATACATAAATAAGCTTAATAAGTAAGCTGGACAAATAAGCTTTTCATTGATGTATGGTTTTTTAGGATAGGACAATATTCGGAAGAGATATTTGGAATCTGAGGGTACAAAAAAAAACATAAATACATACATACATACATACATAGAGGGAGGGAGAGAGAGAGAGAGAGAATCACCTTTAAAGTTGTCCAAATTAAGTCAATAGCATTGCATATTACTAATCAAAAATTACGTTTTTAAATATTTATGATAGGGAATACAAAACTTCTTCATAGAATATGATCTGAAAAATCAATAATTTTGACCCATACAATGTTGGTGATACAACCTGTGCGACTTACTGGTTTTGTGGTCCAGTGTAATATTTTATTTTGCATCATGATGGCCATGTAAACATTTACAGATGTGAATGTTATAGTGTAATCATGAAAATAAATGTTGAATAAATGTATTTACTATAGCTATGGAGTAAGGGTTTGGTTTATGGCTTGTTACATTTAATTGTGTGCAATTTAGTGTTCTTACTATTGTAAATATTTGTAATGTGTTAAAACATCATGTTAAAATAAATAAATATTAGTTTTGTTTGTTTTTGGGTGCTGTAGTATTTTTATTTAAGGAAATCCTTTTGAAGTTTAACCTAAATAAACAACAATTAGTTTACTTTTACAGTTAACGTATATAAACAATAGAATAGTTTATATTGACACTTAGATTTACTGTTTTTTATACTAACAGTAATTATCTGTACTTAAACTTTTTTTTTATCATTCTTTAAAGATAATCATTCTATTTTAAAGGTGTATTACTGTATTCTGACAATAGTTATGTTACAAGTAAAAAAAAACTGTAATTATAAAAAGCTTTAATGTATAATTTGGAATAAGAAATTACAGTTTTATTTAAAGTTGACAGTTGTTTATTTATTTTTTTTTTTTTACAGTGTAGCTATTTATTATTTAATGGCCTTTAAGTATTCTGCTGTAAAATAGTTCATGTTTTTCCATTCACATTTTATTGCAGCACTCAAAGGAAGCATTTGCTGACTGTCTGAAAGTCTTTGTGTTTACTGTAACTGTAGCACAGAGAGGGTCAAATTCAAGGCTACTTATGACTCCTGTAAATATAGACCGTGTCAGAGGATATGTCTGTGTGCTATGCCTTAGGGTAACTGAGACAGATTCTTCCAGAGACTGTTCTGGATGATGATGATGATTTGGAATGCAGATATAGGTTCTGAAAACACCATTCGGGCATTATTTGCATTATTGGTCATATATCAAAATAATACAAATGTAATAAATTACGAACAACAGAGATTTGAAATAAATATGCATGTTATTTTAGCAATTTGTGTACACTATTTTGAAGCTAAACAAAAGTTCTAACATGAATATAATGATAAACATCAGCCAAAAGACAAAAATACATTTCACAAAACACATTTTCAGAAATATAATAATAATAATAGATATATTTTTTTTTCAGTACAAACAACATTTCAGGCATTCAGCACATTATATTTACATGGCTGTTTCCACCATTGATCTATCTCTTATCAGTTTGTGATTTAAAAATTTTAAATGACTGATTCACTGTTATACAAAGCTTTGTGAGTTTCTATAAAATTTAGGGTGCAAAATATTTCACCACAAAAAAGTAACAAATTATTTGAGGCTGGACTAAATATATTACATGAACGCAATCTTAAAAAACAGATAATCTTTCACAGTATAGTCATGCATAATGTTGGTGAAAATCACTGTAATTTCCTGGATGTATTAATAAATCTACTTATCGTACAATGTATACTTTTGTATGTGTTGTTATGCAAATTGTACAAAGGTAAAAATGAGTCTTCATCAATAAATAATGATAGGTGATGTAACTAAACACATCATGTAGCATAATGTGTTATGTGGATTTCAACACAACAGAAATATTTAATTCTGATGGCAATTATTAATGGTTCCTCACGTGTTTTGTCAAATAATATTCAGTTCTGAGGCATTCCTTACAAAAATTAAATGTGGTAATTGCCGTCCCAAGAACAGCAGTTCAAAATTCACTTCAGAGAATAAAGAGAATAGTAACACACAAACTAGACATCTACAGACACTCTATACCTCAGTCAGGCTCATTGTGATTGGGTAACGAGAAGGGCTTGAATCTGTGTTACAGATCGTCAGACTCAGGGATCTCAAAAGGCTCCAGAGAGACAGTGGGTAAAATGAGAGGCGTGCCATCGGACATCCATCCCTGGGCAGTCCTGTTGAAAGTGGGTCGCTTGGCTGTAGGACCCTGGAGCTCAGGGTACCGAGGAGTATTCAAGTCCACTTCTGGAAGCTTAAATGTGATGCCTCGTGGGGCTTTTTCAAACCCCCCAAATGGCGTAGCCACCCTAAGAAACAGAGATTTAATTACTCACACATCTGTATTGGTTTCTGTTCAGTTCTGCAAGCCGGTCCACCACAGTGTCAAAAATATCAGGTTTTACTATCCTTGTGGGAAGATTTGTTTCCCCATAAACAAGTAAACACACACACATGTAATTAAACTATTTTTATTGTTAGATATGATAACTTTTTAAATAAACCAACATAACATTTAAAAACACTGTATTTGCGTTGCATTTTTTTCTTGTTAGTTTGTTGTGTTCATTCTTTTTTATTTTGTGCTGAAATATGTATATATATATATATCGTTATAAAATCTGACATTTTATATAAATCAGCGGCAATTTCAGAGATCAAAGTTCATATGAATAACACATATTTCATATTTCACATATGAATGACTGGTTATATGGATAATGAGACTGCACCTCCTTTTTATCTCCTCATGATGGTGCTGTGTTGTGCGGAAACATTATTGCAGGACTGACTATATATACTATGTGCAATAGATCAACAGTGCACTATTATAACTATCTATATATCTAATCTATCAGAAATCTATATTTATTTGAAAAATAAATCAACGTAACCATTGTGTGTGATTTTCCTAAAATGAAAATCAAACTAAATAAAGCATTTTTGTTGGAACCAGTATTCATGTTGCATGATTCGGCGTTAAGAAAAAATGCAATACCTATTAAAACTTTTGTAGTCAGGCATGTCTGTCTTTGGCTCAGGCACTGGCATGTGAACTTTAAGTGTGTCGGCCAGCGTGGGGTCATTGATGATGGCCTCTTCCCAGGGGGAGTGGTAGGATTTTGGCATAGCTGTGGCATTGAACCTCTCTGGAGGAATGTTTGTCAGTGGACCTCCATATCCTGCAAAAAAACAACAGTTTGCTGCATATGTTTCATGTTATAGACTGATTATCTGGAGTTCTTGATATAGTGTAGCCCCTGTAAAGAAGATCTTACGTAGAACACACCATATAAATTGACAGGCACTGACCTAAATTAAGATGAACGGAGTAAAAAATAAGCCAAATCAGGCATATTAAAGCGGATCTGCTCCACAATAAAACTTAAAAAACCTAATAAAAATTAGATTTTGACTTGGATTCTGTAGTGTAATATGGTCTCTTTTTTTCAATAAGGCTTCTTTTTTTTTAAGAAAGCAAAATCAGCATGCATTTACTGAACATTCACAGAATAAAACCAACACACATACAGTACCCTTTTAACCCATTTAAAGTCACTCGGAGTGATTCACTCAGCTAGAAATAGAAGGTGAGTTAGGGGTGGCATGTGCTGTCACTATCATATTCTCTCTTCAATATCTCTTCCTCCATTGCACTTACTCTTTCACAGATGATACAAGAGGCTTTGTAAGCATCTTACAAGCTAGTCAGGGTGGATAACAAGAGTAAAGCATGGGCAGTGCAATCTTTTTGACTCATCCACCATTATGACATGCATTAAGAATTCATATAAACCACGCTATTAAAACTGTTAAAATGAAGCAGCTTTTGAATAAAAGTAGTTCTAAAACAAACTTATTGTTTTGTTTTTCTTTTTAATGTTTAATTTGATGTTTTACTTTATGTTTCTTTGTAATTACATGAAAAGTTAATAGCAATTTATTAGTGAAAATCATAAACATTGAAATTATAAACATTGTTGATTTTGTCATACCTGGTGCAATGTCCTGAGGGTTTGCTGGATTTCTGGGATCTGGTGTGTTTGGAGGCGTTTTTGATGCAACTCCTTTATTTGCTGAGTTTTCTGCACTGGCTTGATTTTCATTCTAAAATGAAATGTCACTTTCAACTTGGACATATAGTACCTTGTTGTGCATGTGTAGCAAGACACAAAAAAAACTACAAAATATAAATATTTTATACATTTCAGATTGTGGAGGAAATGGCCTGAAAGGGACCTTGTTCCACTGGTAACATGGTGTTGTGAAAGCACAATCTCCAATAAGGCGGAAGGGAGCTGGGAAAGTTGAACCTCATTTGACACATTAATCGTTTTACATATTGCTTGATTCCCCCAAAGAGCACTTTTGTTTTTAAAGTAGCCTTTTCTCCATGTTAAAATAATATTAAACAAAAAAGTTCAACAGAATTTTTAAAATGGTTAGGATGTCAGTCCAGATGTCAGATCATGTCCTTCAGCAAAATCATTATATCAAGAGTACTTTCACTACCGTACAGCTCTGTCATTCTTTTCTTTCACAAATTATGACTGAAGCATAATTTAGGATTTATTTTTGGACTGTTGTTTTGTTAGCAATCTACTAAGAGATACCATGTTTTTTTTGTCCAGTCATTTCATTATGTATACATTTACAGTTATATATAGTTACAGTGTACATTCCAAATCCTTTGATTTAACATTAACAAGCTGTCATTTATGTAGAAATGCATTTAGTACACAGTAGAGAACGACCACACACACACACACACACACTTGAAAAGCGATAAATGAAGTAGGTTGTCAGGGACGCATTTCAGTGCTGACCCTAAAGAAGGAACACTGAGAAGGACACAGGCACGTGGCATTTGCTATCTTCCATGTGTGGCTGCCATTCATTCAGCTGAGCACATGCTTGCTTTACAAAGTAACCACACACATGGTTGTTCAACAAGCAAGTCACAATTATATAACAGAACAGTTTAGTCTTTCTAGACTCAGTGACAAATTCAACTCAAATTTGATATCTGAGCTCACATTAGAAGTAGGTTAGAAATTATGGGTATTATTAGCGCCATGATATATACTACATTGATTTTAATCTGCAATATAATCATGGCTATGCACATTATAAGCAAATAGACGTTTGTTATGCATGCAAGTTCAAAACAATGTTGATTCTACTTACATTAAACATAGCATTGGCTTCATTCTGAATGCTTTCAAACGTGTATTTCTCTGATCTCCGTTGTCTCATCTTAAAAAGACGTGATCCTCGGTTTGACAAGAGAGACAGTTCCTCCAGCATGATGTCCTTTGGAGTGGAAAGTTTCTTTCCCAGGTCCATAGTAAAACCTGCATTAATATCACATGATTTGTTTTGTTATTACAAAATAATTCAATTCAACAGGGCCAATTTTAAAACCTTGTATGATGCCTTATATTAATTTGCATGATAAGATACATGGCTCTACACAGTTTATATAGTCAATAATAATGAATGATTCTTACAATATAGCATTGTCTGTTAATTACTTAATAGTGAATGATATGAAAGTTACTATGAAGTGAACTTATTGATGCTTCATTTGAATACATACATGTATTCATAGGTGTCATTTATTCAAACAACATACTGTATCATGATATGAAGAAACCAAAAATTTAAAAGGTTATAGCTTGGATGCCTGTGTTAGACCCACACATTTTATGAAGGTCACATGAAAAATCATTCAACTTTAATAAAAAAACCTTTAAAAAATTCATTATTAAAAGGTTAGATATGACGATTATGAAAGTTTTATTAAAGAGAAATTATATAAGGTGCGGGTCATATGCTATTGCTGCAGGAGCTTTTCAGCCATGCTGATGACATATTTCCAAAATTATTCCAAGCATAACTTAATAATTAAAATAGCAAGCATTTATTTTGTGTGTCATTAACGTTGATGTTTCAATATAATATGTTTCATGTTGATTAAATTGTACTTAATATAAAATGATATAACAAAAGAACTGTGAAAGGATCAGGGGAATCTTTTTTAAACAGGAGAAGCTCTTTTGTTCTCCATGATCTTTGTTCTGTTCTCATTTCGGCTCCAACACAGCTGTCCTACCCCATCCTCCCAACTTTAGCCTCTGCAGAAATAGCCTGTGACAATGACAGAGTGAATCCACAGCTACAGGCAGCAGAACATCCACACACGATTATTTATGGCTAGAATGAGGCAGTGGCCCTGAACCACATTCTAAATGTTGGTGCTTCTCTCTGTGATTGGCAGCTATGTTCAGTGCTGTGCTCTGTAATCATTCAGTGCTGATCTGAGAGCAGGTTTTGATAGAAGGTTATACCGTTGGCACCACCATGGACCTCATGGCAAAGGGCAGCTGCCTGCTTCTTCCTCTCATGCACTGAAAGAGTGCTGAACTGTGACATGTTGGTTTAAAAGAGAATCCCAGAAGTGCTGCAATACATAAAGGACACAGATACTTGTAGTAGAAGTATCTGAAGACAGTTTATAGGATGTGATGAAAAGTCCCAAGAGAACCTGTCTGGAAAAAAGTTTACAGGAGAATGCTGCTTTTCAAATGAGAGGGATTTTACTATTATTATAACTACAATATTCTTTGTTTTTAGAGACAGACTTTTATTTCAGTTAAATTCACAATGACATTTAAAGTTTCAAGTGTTAAAACTATTATAGTTACTGAATAAAATACTTTCTAAACTACCGGAAATACCCTTCCATTACTGTCATTAAAGTGCAAAGGTGAAACTTACCTGACCATAAGCCAATTCTTTATACAGAGCAAGATGTCATATGTCATGAAGTGATACAAATCATGGATATGCATGAGCTGGTGACGGAACATTGTGTCCAGGGTGTAGACTGGGTTACTGAGACTGATCAAAGCCAAAAGAAACTTTCTTGGCATAGTTTGCAAGGCCTTGCCATTCAATCATTGTCATTAATCACTGTCCTCATTGAAAAGTTCAAAAAGACCAATATCCCTTTGTTGGTAACATAATGCTTAAAATGATTTGTGTACTGTTCTTCATGAAATAGTTTTTTTCTTTATCAGTATCTATTTGTATACTTTATATTACGGTCCTGCTAAATAAAAAAAATCATATAACTGCACAATAAAGAAAGAAATTCAAGTCAACAATAAATTGTATATTTCTGTCCATCTGTTAGGGCTTCTGTTTTAGTTCATTTCATTATCATTATCACATTTATCCAATATCTGAGTATCTATGTTTTGTTACCACAGTTTAAGGGTCAGAACTGTCCACAAAACACAACCCCAACACTGTTATAACACATGTCCGTTATCATTATGTCCACACTGCACACAGTCTCTTAAGGAAGGCCAGGAAGGTAACTTCTTACCTGTTAGATCTGCGTATTCTTGAGTTCTACCTGTACAAAGGAAGAGGTTACTTTAGGTAGATCGATCCAGCCTGATTTGTCTTTGTCTCACTCTCTGTTCTTGACTTACACTGGGGTGGGGGTGTGTGCGGGTGTTAGTGGAACGCCAGCTTACATCAATAGGCTAATTTTAGCTGTGTTCAGCACTCAAACCTCTCACAATGGTATAAGTTGGTATGGAGGGGGAGGGAGGTGAACTGTATGTATAGGAATAAATTGTACAAAGTCGGTGAGTGACTACTTTTTGTGCATGTGTGTAAAAGGTGATAGCGTTTTTAGTCTGTGTAATTGTTAGCTTCAGGATTTTCTTGATTGTCATTTATGGCAGACCTTCCAGAAGTATGAAGATTCTGCTCCTGCATTGTTACACAACACATCATCTTATAGGACTGAGATAGTTGACTGTTCAAAGAGAAAATCAAATAGGCCTAATCTATTATAGCAATTTTATTGTCTGTGAAAAGATCTGATAGAAACAAATGGTAGTAGCAAATTGGTAAATAGAACACAACAGTAATTTTGGTTTTTGTAAAACTCTTTATTGAACAGCTTGATACATGTTGTGATATATAAGAATTGCATTTGTTTGTGGTGAGTTCAGATTCAACCAGAAACATAATTATGTTCATATTAAACACAAATACTTTTAGAGATATAATCAAAGATTAAGAACAGCACAGTGAAAGCATTGTACTTGAAATCTAAAAATAATTAATTAATTTAATTCATTAATTCATTAAAAAATGCAAAAATGTTGTTCTGCAAGTTTAACTTTAACTGCTATGTTTTAATGGGTAATCAGTAGTTCAGATTATTAATTGTTCAGATTATTCATTGATAAAGATTGCACTTGGTTATACAAATGAAATTAATCTAATCCAATACTCCCCTGGAATGTTTGTTTGTTTGTTTTAAGATTTGTCATCTTTGTAATGTTTTTTGCAATATTTTCTGAATGGAAAGTCTCTATTTATTTGATCCAAAATACAGTATATTCTATAATATACTTAGACATCTAATTTATTTCTGTGATGCAAAGCTGAATTTTCCGCAGCATTACACCAGTCTTCAGTGTCATATGATCCTTCAGAAATTGTTAAAATACTGATTGATTATCAATGTTGGAAACTTAGTTGTGCTGCTTAATATGTTTTTGGAACCAGTGTTAATTCAGAATTGTTTGATGAGTGAAAGCTATAGACAGTATTTATTTAAAAAATAAATCTTTTGTAACAATAGTAAACACTTATATTCTTTGAAAAAAAAAATCTCTTTAATAATTATTGAACAGCAATGTATTTTAAATGCTAAAATATTAGGCCTATAACATACTATAAACTGACGACATGAAAGCACCACTAAACTCTAACATGGACATTTTTTTCCCACCAAAATGTCTGCAAAGTGTTTTCCACTACTGGAGATTTCATTCTAATTTAACATATTTAACATAATTCAGCATTGAAAAAAAGAAATGTTCAGTTTATTAGTATTAAAGTTTATTATTATTAAATCTGATGTCTTTTGTCATTCATTGTTTCAAAATGTTGGGTTATTTATGGTCTCTTGGAGCTTGACAGCAACTGGAAAATTAAAGATTTATCATTAAGGTTACATTTTTTTTTCAACTTATTAAAAAATAAATAAATAAATAATCAGCATGAACAGACAAACAAACTTGATGCTTCTTACTGAGTACAGTCTTTTTGTACTGAGGACTTTTTGTCTGATGCCTTTTAATCTTTTAAAGTCCCTTTCGCCCTATGCCCTATTGTACGAGAACTGACACCGGACGTCTTTTTTTCCGAGACCTGAAGCCTTTCAGTCTAAGTCAGGATGCCGTTTGGTCCGTTGACAAAGGCATTTTAGTCTGAGGCATGACGCCTTTTCATTTTATGACGAGGTCTGAGGATGTCCTAAAATGTACACCGTAACGGAGCCACTCCTTGGTTTTCCTGGCTGTATGCTTTGGGTCATTGTCATGTTGGAAGACCCAGCCACGACCCATCTTTAATGCTCTGACTGAGGGAAGGAGGTTTTTGCTCAATACATGGCCCTGTTCATCCTCTCGTTAATACAGTGCATCGTCCTGTCCGCTGTGCAGAAAAATACCCCCAGAGCCTGATGCTTCCAGCCCCATGCTTCACTGTAGGTATGGTTTTATTGGGATGATACTAATCATTCTTCCTCTTCCAAACATGGCAAATGGAGTTAAGACCAATAAATTTCTCCTTTGGTCTCATCTGACCTCAAGACTTTCTCTCATAACTCCTCTGAATTATACTCTGGATCTTCAGACGACCCCGGACATGGGACAAGGCTTAAGCAGGGGAACCTTCCGTGCGATGCAAGATTTTAAACCATGATGTCTTATTGTAAAACAATGGTCCCAGCTCTCTTCATGGCATTGACCAGCTCCTCCCGTGTAGTTCTGGGCTGATTCTTCACTATTCTTAGCATCATTGATACCCCACAAGGAGAGATCTTCCGTGGGGCTCCAGTCCGAGGGACATTGACAGTCGTCATTAGCCTCTTTCATTTTCTGACAATTGTTCCAACAGTTCTTTTTTCACCAAGCTGCTTGGCAATTGCCCTGTAGCCCTGTAGCCCCCCAGCTTTGTGAAGGTCTACAATTTTGTCTCTTGAGTCTTTTGACAGCTCTTTGGTTTTTCCCATGTTGCCACTTAGACTTTGGCTGATTGGGGTGTACAGGTGTCTTCATGACTGCTAAAAACCTCAAACAGGTGACACTAATATAGAATCATGAGCAGAGTGTGGCTGGACTATTTAAAATAACAGGTCTTTGAGGGTCAGAAATCTGGCTAATAAGCAGGTGATCAAATACTTATCTGGCACTATAATTACAAAATAAAATAAAAAAAATCATACAATGTGTAGACCCCTCCATGATTTCTATGTAAGAAAACCTGCAAAATCACAGGGTGATCAAATACTTATTGATCTCACTATATATATATATTACATATATCTTGAGATATATATCTATAGAATATTTAATTATAGTTTCCAACTGACTCTATGCAATTGTGGACAGTTTGTGTGACGTGTGACATTTGTTGGCAGAGAAGTACCCCTGCTGTACCTGCTGCTGGTCACCAGAGGCTGTGCAGGACAGAAAGGTGGCCCATATACTGGTTCTTTTGGTACTGAAGAAAAGCTGTTGGTAGGGGATGTAACAGCTATTACAGGCTCCATCTCCTGTGGGCCACCAACAGCCTTGTAGAAAACTCTTTGCCTCCATTCTGCTGGTGTTTCTAGTGATGATTTTCTATGAGTAGCAGAAATTTTGGACTCATCAGGTCCAAAAAGGCTTTGAGAAACTTCCTCTAAAGAGGAGAGTGTTTGGGGTTGTTCCACCCATGAATATTGCCTGTTCAGTGGCTGACGTGTTGAATAAACACCTGGAGTGGACACAGGGGAAGCAGGAGACACAGAGGAAAGTCTCTGGGGTAAAGACAAGGAATGGCTCCTACTGAATCCCTATACATATAGAAAGATAGACATTCAATATTTTTTCAGTCGTAAATCAATTATACACAAGTGCATAAATATGAGCAAATAATCACAGATTTTAGTTTGTAACTCAAAGAAGCTATTGTCAGAAGCTATTGGTATATCTTACAACTCTTTTTACATCAAACAAATAAACGAAAACATGCATTTTGACTGCCCTCTCCTGGACTTTGTCTGTAAAAGCTATATAGAGGACATGCTTATTTTGGTTCAAGGGAGGTCAGAGTTGGTTGGCAGCAGATTAATTAGGGTTATAATTGGATACTGCCAAAGTATTTTTTTGGAGTGGGTGCACTCTTTCAATGCCTGGTAAATATATATATATATATATATATATATATATATTCATATATACATACTCAGTGCAAAGTATAAATTAGTACCCCCTCTAAAACTAATTCAACAGTTCAACAACTTCAGCAAAACAAATTCAGCAACTACTCTTTACGTAAAAGGCATGTTAAGATTCTTTGGATATTCTTTGAATAATGTTCCAAGACCAATTACCATTTTATTATCAAAGTGGTAAAATTGCAAAAATGAGCACAAAAAAAATCTAGTGCAGGTTCAAGGCAATTTTGGTTAACATGTACATTGAAAAAAATTATACTAATTTTTTAAGGTATATAGTTGCAATCAATATATTTTATTTATAATTTATCAGTAAAATAATGAGAATATATTTATTGAACCAAAACTTTTAAGGGCAAGTAATTTCCTGACAATTAAAAGTGTTTCAGTGACTCAGTGTAGAGTCACACTCAGACTTAATGCTAACACTAACATTTGAAAACAACAAACTTATGACAAGCCCCCTGAAATAATAAGGCCTTTCATTTTTTTTATTTAGTGATGAGTTTGCTGTTGGTTGTTGTTGTTGTTAGAGAAAAAGAGCAGGAGAAATAACATGCAAGTGTCTCAGAGCCAGCAGAAGCTATGAAAAGAAGGAGCAGCCTGCAGAAGTGACATACTGTACATGGTTGTTGTCACCACTGGAACTACCTAATGGAGCTAGATCACATTAAACTTATTTAATCTTTTCCAAGGCCCTTATTTACAGAATATAGACTTCTAGGAATTCATACTCTGATCTCAAAAGACCAAGTCAGACTTACAAATCCTTTAATGGACGTGTATTTCGCCTAATCTTAACATTCTTTATCACCTGTGGGGGATTCTATGGAGGCGAATTGAGCTACAATCCTTATTAAAGAACAGAGCATTCAAAGAGGCTTAAACGGGACAGATGTCACACATACACTCGGTGCCAAGAAGGGTTGAGTTTAAATAATTTTGTACTAAAGGTTTAAACAATTTTGCTTTAAAAAATGTTTCTACTCTGTCTTTGGGAAGGTGGGGGAACTCCAGAGAAGAAAAAACAGTGATTTCACATCGATCTTAACTCCTTTTGCTGTAGTGTTGCCATTAAAAGTCTGTTGCGTTGGGGTTGAGGTAAGTTAGCACTTACCTCTGGTTAGAGGCGCCTGACTAGTTAAGAAGACCAGTAAGATCAGATGGCTAAGCAGAAGTGGTATCTTAATAGTGTTTGTGTGTATCAAACATGGTGGAGCAGGAGCTATTTTTAAAATGAGCTATGTGCAGAGTTTAGAAAACCAGAGCCCGGCCCACTGCAAGCTACCCACAGTATATCAACAACCTTTGAAAACCAAAATGAATACAGACCTGTTAAAACTGTTCAAAACGATGGTATCAATGGGAAATCTTATCATTTAAGTTTGTTTAAAGTATATTTGTTGACCAAATATAAAACTTTGTTGACGTAATATGTATTTTTAATGCACTGAAGGAAAATATTGTGCTTTTTTAATTAATGGACTGGTCTTTGCAGAATATAACCAGATAGAAAGCAGAGTAACATGAGAGAAATACCAAAAAGAAACTTCTGGAACATTTGGCAAGCAATTGAAGAGGACAGAAAGCACTGGAAAGCAAATAGAGAGAACAGGAAGCATTAAGTGAAACAGAGATGATGGAAATATTTATTAAACAGATAAGAAGTGCAATAGTTTTGAAATGATCCGAGGAAATAACAACAGAAGTAACAATTCATAATGATATTTGAATTGGTACAAGCAAATATGCTAAGAGTATTTTGTACACCAATATCTGAACAGCTGTGTCTGTTGCACTGCATAACTTATTTTA